>LPNX010758514.1:0-119983 GCA_001517045.1 Pseudotsuga menziesii | reverse complement strand
CCAGACTTGTGTTTTGCAGTTAACACTCTTAGTCAGTTCATGGTTGAGCCTAGGAGTGTGCACTGGACTGCCGCAAAGCACATACTGAGATATCTTGCAAGTAAGGTGGATTATGGTCTGGACTACAGGGGTTCGGGTGGACTCAGCTTGGTTGGGTTCACAGATTCAGACTGGGCAGGTTGTGTGAGGGATTGGAAGAGCACTTCCGGTTGTTGTTTCAATTTGGGCTCGGCAGCAGTGTCGTGGTTCAGTCGGAAACAAAAGTACGTTGCACTGAGTTCAGCTGAGGCTGAGTATATGGCAGCCAGTCAGGCTACTTGTGAAGCACTGTGGCTTCGCAAGTTATTGGTAGATTTATTTGATCAACAGCTTAGGCCTATGGTGATCTATTGTGGCAATCAGAGTTGCATTCAGCTCTCTGAGAATCCAGTGTTTCATGACAAGTCGAAGCACATTGAGATCAGGTACCATTTCATCCATGATTATGTTCAGAGAGGGGCAGTTGAGCTACAGTATATATCCACTGATGAGCAGGTAGCAAACATTCTGACGAAGTCTTTGGGGAGGGGGAAGTTTGTCTTCTTCAAAGATAAGTTGGGAGTGGTGCAGAACACCTTCCTCGGTAAGAGGGAGTGTTAGTTTTGTACCTAGGAATTTGTTCCCTAAGTGACTTTTTGCCTAAGTCACTTAGAAAAGGGAAAAAGGTGACCCTCACATTAAAAGCTACTTAATGAGACTTTATAAAGTTAAAGTCACTTTTTGATAAATTTAAGTGGATGAGTAAATTTATTTTAAGTGATTTAAATAAATGTGATTTTTACTCTCATTGAATCTTAGCCATTGGATTGGATCTTTCTCCACCGTTGGATTAGATTCCCACTTAGGGTTTAGACAAAAAGGGTTGAGGGAGGCAAAACACTTCACTTTTTCATTTTTTTGGAGAAGGAGAGACTAAGCTGAGAGAGGAGGTCGAGCTAGGGCATTGACACGATTCCCAAGAAGAGAGACTGCACAAAAATCGAGGCGATATGGACTGTACGGACTGCATTAATTACTGCACAGAAATCGAGGCTGTACAGACTACATTAATTAATGGCACAGAAATCGAGGTGTACGGACTGTGCTGACTGCATTTAATGTTTGCACAGAAATCGAGGGTGTACGGACTGCTGCACAGAAATCGAGGGTGTATAGACTGCATTAATTGCTGGGCACGTTTTTCAAGATTTTGAGATGAAATCTTTGGTGGCGATAAGTTAAATTTTCACTGTATTTCTGTTCTGATATTTTGCTGAAGATAATAAAATCTCTCTCTCTCTAACTGGTTTTCCCCGTGGGGGTTTTTCCAGGGCTTGATTTTGGCCAAAAATCTCTGAGTCTATCATTTTATGGTGTGATTGTTAAATGTGTTTTTCAGCCTGTTAGTGTATTTTACTGTGTGTTTAATTGTTCAGTAAAATTTCATAAGTAACCTACAGCCAATGCAAAACCGGCTGTATGTGAAAACCACGAAATGTTGACATAAACCAGCAAACAGTAAAACGCAGAATTTCTTCAATACTGAATCTATTCGAGTTTGAAAACAACTTGAAATTTGTCTTCACGTTCATCAAACCTGAATGATTTTCTTAAAAATTGTCTTGAGGTTAAGCGAATTTTTAAAAAAATTCCTTGAAATTCACTGAATTTGGTGACTTACACATCTCTACTATGACCCTTTAGCTCCCATTCATGCTTTAAATTTGGACTAATCATTTCACCTTCTAGCATTAATCTTCAATGTTCATTGCAACTCATTATCATGAGTCTGGAGAACCACAATTATTGTGCATAACTCCTATCCTTTGCTCTCCTTTTTCTACTCACACTCGGCATGCATGATCTTTATCATGCACTCACTCATCATGCTTACTCTAATAAAGGGAGCCTTGCACAAAAGAAGACAAAGGCCTACACACATGTAACTAAGCAAATTAGCAAAGAAGATCAGTCAAGAGTAGTTTGCAAACTCGACACTCCAAATCTGCAAATTGTAACTAGTTATCATTGCTGCAAAGCAGGCATCCACTAATAAGGAAGCCACATTCATAAAGAACGATCAAATTAAAGAACATTTGTTAGATGAACGTTCAATAATGACAGTATAATGAATTTAATCTCTCGTCCAACACTAATCCAGTTGACCCCAATAGCATTTGATAATGAACCAATCCAAATAATAGAATTACCTCACATCAATCACCCACCAATCACCTATGTGGATGACATCTCTATCTCCAACCAAAGTTCAAAGTATCATAATTAGCCAAGCCATAGATCAGGAGAACAATGCATCACCAGATTCACCACATAAGCAATGAGGACCTCCAAACTTCATCAACACCTCTTGCAGTCTAATGATCTACTTAATAGGATCGTCCCAAAATTAACACAGTTTCTCTAAGTTGGGAGGAAATTGTGAGTATTAAAGAACCATTTTGGGCTCATCATATTTTGTAAAAAGCAAAGTATTTATCTGTGATTTCATCTTGTAGTAAGAGAGTAATTCGTCCTATAACAATGAAGTATAAACTCTCCTTTTCCGCAATACAATGAATTACGTAGCTTTAGACTGAATTCGTAGTAGGACAGAGGAACTTAGAGTTGGAGAATGAGTCAATATAATTTAAATTAAAGAACAGCAATGATCATGTTTTACAAGAAATCTCAATATCTTAGGTACTATAACTTGTAATAATGCACCCACAATAAATGGTACTATTTGTATGATATCTTCAACATCTTATTTTTGGTCTTGAAATTTTTGGGACTCACAGGTTTATAATAGTGTCTGGCGGGATGGGATGATGTTCAGGTTCAATTATGAACTATGATTCTGGGGATTTTTAACCTTTATTTTTGGAGTATGCATTGATGTATGGGGATTTGTCCATTTTTTTGACAGGGGTTGCGGTGAATTTCATTTTCCTTGAAAAAATATATCTTCAACATCTACTGATTACAAGTCATATTAGAAGCTTCTATTTAGGCTTCATTACTTTCCACTTATTCTCTTAAAAGTTACCTTGGCAACTTAGATTCAAAACTAGATCCATATGTTCAAATTGGTATACCAGCATCCACTGCAACCAACATCCTATTTCTTCAAAGATTTTGGTCCATGATATGTCCTCAAATGGGCTTGTTTTCTGATATTATCTTCTCCTTGGAAAGATGTTTACTAAGATTATATCTCAAATTAACAATCTACCAGCAAGTATTATCTGCTCAAAGGGATTTTTATAGCTTTCTACTCATCTAGATTCTATTTTCATTGAAAAGCTTTCTCAAATAAATCAAGGTCTTTGAATATTTAGTTTAATTGATCTGTATGCACATGTATCTATGGTATCATAGTTCTTCGAGATTTCCAGCTATGCAAAACAGTGTCAGTAACATACACCATAATACCAACAAAAATACTCATTGTTTTGTGATTACCAAAATTAAAGATTTCACTGCCATCTTCTTTACATCCTCGATTTTATATTTTTGTCATGAACATATTAGTCCTTCAACTCTCCTAACACCTATTTCCAAACTGTGTAACACTGTCCCAGAAATTTTGATGAGAAATTCATACAATGTAATTTGGGTATCATCCCTTTTTAAGCAACAGAATACCTTTTCTCCACATCAATTAGATTGTCTTTCTTTAGGGTTTAACAAGTGAATTGAATAAGAATAAGCACAAATCCGATGTACATGGAATTCTAAGGCACTCTTATCGTTCCAAGTTCCAAACCAGCATTACATGCACATTCTTTGGCATAGTGACATCTAATAACATCTATGCAGAATATGAACTATGCTGCTCAGCATTTATCCATTATAAATGTTTCCACCCTAACTTATATAGCCATCAAATTTAAGATCCTCAATATTTTTTTCCCAACTGTATGATTAAAATAAAATGAACACCTCAACAAAAATCATATATAAAAACAATATGCAGTCCTCCAATTGTTAATTATATTGAAACTTACCTTTAGGATCTACTTCTCGAGATATCTTGATAGCATCAGAGGTGGCAAGATCTTGATTTGCAGGAGAAATGGCTAATATTATTGAATTTGGCTGCATATATACAAAAAATGGACACTGATGAGCAATTGTCACTTTAAAAACAAATTTCAATACAAAGTATCTTTACTTATGGCTGTTAACCTAAGAAAATCTTCGATCACTATATAAAAAATAAAATGTTTGTGTTGATTTTTGTAGCTAGGAAAGTGTTCCCCTAGTGATTTTTGCCTAAGTCACTTAAAAGAAGAAAATAACATGACCCTTGCAATTAATGACTTGAGATGAGTTTTTAATTTTCACTTCAGTGATTAAAGTGAC
Organism: Pseudotsuga menziesii; assembly: GCA_001517045.1. Taxonomy (NCBI): domain Eukaryota; kingdom Viridiplantae; phylum Streptophyta; class Pinopsida; order Pinales; family Pinaceae; genus Pseudotsuga; species Pseudotsuga menziesii. Next base: position 115,600 of record LPNX010758514.1, on the reverse strand, counting down.
TTTTTGGAAAAAAATAATTATAAGTTGAGTGAAATATATTTTGGAGAGAAATAAAGTGCACATTATTTCTCATCCATTGATCTAAGCCATTGTGGGCCCTTGGATTAGATGACCATTCAACTTCCTCATTAAACACCTAAAAGGCAAGGGAAGGCATAAGAGACTCATTCTTTTTTTCCATGAGTTGGAGAGCTGAGAAGAAGGAGAAATCGCAGACTGGGAGAGAGCAGCAGTGGGCACGATTCCCAATGATCATACAGCAGCAATAAAAGCATTTTTGTACAGCACGAACCCCAAGAAGTTTTCTGAGCACGAAAAATCAACGTCTGTACAGCAGCATTTATTGCTGTTCTGTACAGCAGTGGCACAAATTTCGAGACAGTTCTGAGCGCAAAAATAGAGACAGTACCGTAAGCAGTCAGAACAAATTTCGAGGCAGTCCATACTGTTTCTGGGCACAAAAATTGTGTAGCAGGGAGCACGAAAATCAAGGTCTGTGCAGACCGTACGGTACAACAGTGGGCACAAAAAATCAAGACAGTCCATACAGTCAGTTTTGGCACGGTTTTCAAGGGAGCTTGTTGGCAGAGATTTCAGACTGTAAAAATTTCAGAATTCAGTCAATTTTGCTGAGCACTGTGGTGGAGATTTATCTCTGTTTTGCTGTACTTTAATTTTATAAAATAAAATAAAATTCTCTCTCAAGAACAGGTTTTCCCTGGAGGTTGGGGTTTTTCATGGGTCAATTTGACCAAAAATAAGTGTCTGATTTTTATGTGTGACTGTGTTTTATATCTGCTCATTGAAGGTTAAAATTCTTCATGTGTTTCTGTCAAAATTGTTTATAAGAAAATGATCTAATTTGCAGCTGAAAGTAAATTGGGATGGGCATTAAACAATGATAAAAATGGTGGCATGAAAGCGGGTTGGGGAATGAGATAAAAATTTACAGTTTGTAATTCCAGATCCAAGTATAATTTGTAAAAGAATCAAGCATGAGATAGAAATTCAAATTAAAAATAGAATAGAGCTAATATATAAACAAACGCAACCAAGGATCAATCATATAATATAGCTTTTCAAGAAACTTAATTCAACCAAGTAGAAGGATAGCTGTGTTTGAAAACAAGATTAGCACCTGGTCATAAACCCACATTAGAGCACATATACATTAACTGGTAGATAGATGGTAATTAATTAAACTCGGGTTTTATTAGCATAATGTTTTAAATCTCGTTAGGATTAGCATAATTTTATTACCATTGATAAAATCTCGTTAGGATTAGCATATTTTTTATTGATAGACATAATTTAAACTTTAAAGCATACAAAAGTTAAGATGACTTATTATGATTGAAGAAACTGTGTATTGTAATTTGTATGAAAGGGCATGTAACTATGCAAATTCACATTTGGGGATCACTATGTAAATAAAATTTCCTTGTGTGACAATTTATTTTTTGAAGATGCCCCATCTCAAACCAAGATATGTTTCTTACTTCAATCATCTTCATTCTGAGATATTCCTACAATGCATTTGCAATTACAGTTTATAAAATTATTGTTTTCTATTGCCAGCCCTTCATGGATACTGCAACTGTTATTTCCACATTGTTTGGTCGTTATGCATAATGCCTTGATAAGGGCTATTGCCATTGGTATTACAGAATGATTCTCACACATATAAATGATAAGTTCGATATTTCCAACCAAACTTCAGTTCTATGTCACAATTCTCACCAACGTTTCTCTGAGAAAAAACCACAAACTTTCCATTTTTAGAGTTTCAACTAAAGCTGACATATCAAGAATATTTTTTCTCCATTTCAAATTTGAACCTGCACTCTTTTAACATGGGTAGCAGCCTTGACGTGCTGCTGCTTATTAATGTGTGGCATTCTTTCTAGATATAAATGTTCAGCAAGATTACAGTTTCAGGTTTGGTTTTCAATCAAGCCTATTTTCACTGATTTAAGTTTATTGAAATAAGTTCCCAGCATGAAGCTCATACTATCATGCTGAATCAAATTTGTTTATTCTAAACTGCATACAATATCTAGGTCTGCAAAAGACAATATATCACTGTACTTTGTTGCAAAATAAAAATTTAAAATTTAAAAATTACCCTACAAAGAAGGAGAAGAAATAGTAATGGAGAGATCACGAACTCAAAAATCTAATAAAAGGCACATGCTCATTAGCAACCAAAACTTGAGAAAAACACTAAAAAACCACAGCATTTACAAAGAAGGATCTCTTATTGTCCACATGGATGCAATAATTCATACCCAACTTTATTGCTAGGCATCTTGAGTCGATATTGAAAAAAAGAAACCCAAAAAGCCTAAAGACAGGAAATTAATTATTACACAACCATCCCATCCCAAGCAAGGCATCAACAAAACAAAAAAAGGTTCAGATAACAATGCACTCAACTCTAATTTCACTCTGATTCATATCATAATCAAAGAAATTCTAGTATTCAGAGTACAATAGTTATAAGCCTTGAGAACTTTCTTTATGGATCTCCAAGAAATGTTCATGAAGTTCTCATGTAAACGCAAAGACCACTAGAAATTCCATAAAGAATCCTGACGTGCTGGCCCCGACTTTGTTGATCCCGACGTCGAAAGTCGAGAGTCAACACGTGGATCAGCAAAGAAAGGGTCCATACCTGAGTGGTTTAAACTTTTTAACTTCACCTTTAAGCAAGTATTTGTTGATATGAAGCCAAACTTGATCACCAACTTGAAAATGATGATCCACCCGATGCATGTCATGCCTTATCTTGTATTTGACTTGGCTTTTCTCCAATTGTGCTTGCACTACATGGTGTACCAATTGGATCTGCTAGATAAATTCCAAGGCCTTGTCTGCATCAACTTGTCCATCTTCCACAGAATCTTTCCCATAAACAAAGTCTAAAGGAGACTTTGGCAAGTATCCAAAACATGTCTCAAATGGAGACCTTCATGTAGAAGAGTGTATGGCACGGTTATAGGGATGTTGTACTGTGCAGTTGATTACTTCAATCTGTCCGTAGGTTTGTGGATGAAAAGCAGTATTAGTGTTCATGAGTTCCCATAAAGTAGACCAAAACTTCCCAAGAAAGCGGGAATCCCAATCAGATACAATGAAGTGGGTAACCCAAAATGAACCCAAACATTCTGGAAGAACAATTAGGCAGTCAACTCTGTTGTGACCTGCTTTTTACAAGGCATTAAAGATGCAGATTTTACTGAACCCATCCACAACCACATACAAGTAATCATGACCTTTCTTAGACATAGGAAACTCTCCCACTAAATCCATAGACACGCTTTCCCATGGACGAGAAGGTACAAGGAGTGGAGTGTACAAGCCCAATCCTCTGTTACTTGGCTTACTAGTAGCACACATTTCACATCCCTTTACATATTTCGATATAGTTTCATTCATCTGAGGCTAATAACATGTAATGAACAAAATAAATAGTAAATAAACATTAAAAAATATTAATAATCAAATAACTATACTTAAAGAAGAGACACCTTGATGAAAGGTTATGCCTCTTTACGAAAAGGCACCCAGCATGGGTATTTATACAAGCATCATTCTCATTGTAATACCACCATTATTTTATCCTCAAATCCGTGAAAAACTACCACCGCTACCTGCAATATATTTCTTTTAAAAAAAAATAAGCAACAAAGATTAGTGTGCTAAGGAAGTACAGGACAGAACCAGTCAAAAAATTAGAGAAAATATCTGGGAGAGGACACCGTCATAAAAGCTAAACTCAAAGAGGAGTCTGCGACCCATCACCATAATCACACCCTTTCACAGACTTCAATAGACAACATTGGAAAAAAAAATCGTGTAGAGACTACACTGTTGCAAGGCAAACTGTTGCACAAGAAGAATAAGATAACCTTCAAAATCTGCCAAAACTGTGTCAAGAGATTGCCTCATAGAGAGCGTCACGAGCTTCCAAAGGTTAAAAAGACGTGGAAATAATAGCAGTAGCCACCAATCGAAGTCCAAAGGGAAGAAAGACAAAGCTAACAGTTTACAATCGCTAGTTTCAAGAAAAAATTCCTAAATATCTGCTAAACCGTTATCAAAGTCTATTCGGGAATAAATTATCCATCTCTAGTAACAACCGCCAATGTTGTAAAGTTGGGACCTCAGCTTGCACACCTCTCAAAACAAATCATTGTATTCATTCATTATTGAAAGAGTCAATAATAATTTGAAGAGTCGTGACTTGTGACCCTTCATAAAAGTTTGGATTAAGTTGAAATAATTAAAAAGTAACATTTTCATATTGCTAGTTTCCCAAGATAAGTGAATGGTCACAAAAGGAATAAAGGGTAATTAATAAAAGTGAAATGTCATTGTTTGACTAAACAATATTAAAAGCGAAAAATCATATTAAGTCATACAAATAAGAGATTACTAAAATATTTCATAAGTTTAAGTCAAATCTATAAAGGGAGTACTAAAGTCTAAAGTCAAAACTCCAAAAATAAAGAAATAAAGAAGCGTACGTATATACAAAAAGGGGTATATGTGCAAGTGCCTATCTAACCCAAATCCAAGTCAAGCAAGGGTATACAAGAAAGGAAACATTAAAATACATTTCATAAAGTCTAAAATATATATATATATATAATTGTCATTACAATTATTATTTAATACAAAAAAATACCAAGTCAAAGAAAGGAAACCAAGAAGATATTAAAAAGAGCAGAAATCAAGTCTCGGAAGTTATTGAAGAAGTCATTGAAGCCAATTGTGGATTTGTTGAACAAATTATGGATTCCATGTATAAATCCAAATTTTGGACTAAGTGTCCTTATTGCAAAACGGAATTCCGATATCCAACATTTTTTAAGAATGGCAATCGCTCATGTCCAATATGTGGTAAATATTTTATTATGAAAGACGATCAATGTAACTCACAATTGCAAGCACAGAAACTGGAAAGCGAATTAGGATACTACAAGGAAAGCAATAAAAAATTACAATTTGAAAATGACAAAGAGAATTATTTTAATGATTTAATAAATACCAAATTGAAAGATCGTATTCGGGAGTCCAGCAAAAAAACTAAGGAATTTGAAATTGCAAGAAACAAATTTGACAAGGACATACAAAAACGAGATGAAGAGATCTCTCTTCTAAGAGATCATAATCAAAAATTGCTGCTTCAAATCAAGAAGAGGAAGGATAAAACACAATGCAATCAAAAGTTAAAAGAGAAGATTCAAGATCTCAAGCAAAAATTACTGGGAAAAGACGAAGAAAATTCCTCCCTGAAGAAGGTTAATCAAGAACGAGAGGAACAAATCGAGAAGTTAAAAGAAGACAAACAATCGCAAGACGAAAGGTTTGAGAAGATTCAAAATAATAATAATCTATTAGAGAAAAAATTAGTTCAAATCTAGAAGGAAGCATCCAGACTATCCAGAAAACTAATTCCAGTTGAGGAAGAAGAAACGAATACAAATTTGGTTCCCATCACAGTTCAAAAGGAAGTCAATCCAACAGAAAAACAAGCAACAAGAACTCCTTACTAACACCCAAACTACAAAAAGCATTTTGACCAATGACAGGGTCAAAATGAACATAAACAAAGGAGTTATAAATTCAGAAGCAAAAGAACACAAAATCTACAACCTAAGTAGAAAACGGGAGGATTTATCGAACAAGACGATCAACAATCACCTCCGATGAAAATAGATCTCGGATGGACCACATCACAGACGATGCGACATTTTTTCCTTCGAATCTGTAACTCGTATCGTCTCATTTCGTCAAGTGTGTAAGTTTTTCTCAGTTTCAGCCACCGATTTAAATGCCAAAAATTATCTCAGTTTAATGCCCAGCCTAGAAATGCATAAGGCTGGAAATTACATAAAATTTCAAACTGAAATAAACACTGATGTAACTCAACTTTAATGACAGAAAAAAAAAAAATTTAAATGCACACCATGAAATTTTCAAACACAGTAATTTTTGGCGACTTGCCCAAGAAAACCCACAAGGGGAAAACCTGTTAGGAGAGAGAGTATTTTTAAATTTTTCTTTTCCTTTGTACTGTAGATGGCTAGTAGGCTTATGCCTCAATTGAATATGAAAGCAAACCCTGATCTTTGCATGCAGATATGTGCCCTAGATAATACTGAAATGCTAGAAAATAGGAGAAATTAATGCATGTACATACCAGTATGTAGATTTGCTGATGATGAAGAGGATGGTCCCCACATGCAAGAATTCTGATGGAGAAATAAGGAGATAAGACAAACCGTCCTCCACAGGTGAGTGCGCCCTCCTCCAAAGCTGTAAATGCTCCTCAATAATAAATAATCCACTGATGAAGACCCAGATGATGTGCACTAGGGTTATAGTACCCCTCTGGAAGTGATGGAAGCAGCATGCAGAAGAAATGGTGGCTCAATAGCCTAGAACGTAAGTATCCTCCTCAATGGAATTCGCCCATGCAAAAAGACGCCCTCCAGATAATGATAACTGCTGATAACTTGCTTGATACTCAAGCTGAGAGGCCTTTCTTCCAGGGGAAGGGTGATGAGGGTGCTCTAAGAGGAATAGAAGCAGCATGCAGAAGTTCTGCCCTCTGTAGAGAAGAAAACGAATAGATATGTCTCTAACCACGGTACCACAATATGATGGCGAACCCCTCCAACTGGATGAATAATCAATATCTCGAAGTAACTGCTGAATAGAACCTGATGATGAAGTAGTGTTGAATCTGGATGATCCCACCTGATGATGAACTAGGGCAGATAGATTTCGCTACCGAAATACACCAGTTAGTTGAGCATGCACTCAACCCCAACTTAGATCGTCGAGCTCTCCAATTCGAATCCTCAAATCAATAATCATATCAGTCTCCTTCTCCATTCACTTTACCTTTCTTTTATAACTTCCAACTACGAATAACCTAACTTTTGACCTAGTTAGGTCACTTTAACTTCTAATTTGCAGCTGAGTTGCATGCAAGTGCATGGAGATTCAATTGGGTGCATGCACCATGAAATAATGCTTAGATGTCATGCATGCAGGTGGCATTTGGCTCTAGTGGCCCCCGTTTACCCAATGATGATATAATATTGATGCCCTAGATTTTCTTATATGGCATCAATGCACAATTGATTCCCTGACTGTCAGTGCCCGCTCGAACCTATGGGAATCATATAGGTTAGCAGGTTGGTCCTCGATGCCTAAGCAAAAGAGGACATTACAACCCTCCCCACTCGAATTTGCTAGTCCTCAAGCAACTGTAAAGCTGGGTGTTGTAATACCTGTTCTCCCTCCCAAGAGGCCTCCTCTATAGGAAATCTTTCCACTGAACCAAGTAGTCTCTGATGATTATGTTCCTCATTTTCTGCTCTCGCACCTCTAGGATGCGCTCACGAATCAAAATCAATTGCCCCTCATCATCAAGGGGGGTTAGTTCGAAAGATGTAACAATCTGCTGACCGACTACTTTCTTGAGGTTGGAGACATGAAATACGTTGTGAATCTTGCTCTCTATGGGTAGTTCTAGCTCGTATGCTACCTCTCCAACCTTCCGGATTATCTTGTATGGACCATAGAAGCGAGGTTTGAGTTTTTTCGCTTCTTTCTTTTCAAGAGATGAATGTCGATAAGGCTGGAGGCGTAAATAAACGAAGTCTCCTACCTCAAAACTGCACTCAACCCTGTGTCGGTCCGCATATATCTTCTGTTGATTCTGAGCAGCCTGACATGATCTCTCTGAGTATCTTGAGGATATCTTGACCCTTCTAAATCCGCTCTTTGTCCTTGGGGGCCCTGCTATCGCCGAATATTCGATCTGCGAAAGTGGAAGCACCATACCCATACAGAGCTCGGAAAGGGGTCATCCCAATGGTCATATGGTGGGTGGTGTTGTAACAATGTTCACCCAAGTGTAGCCATTTGATCCATGTCCTCTGCTGACCTGCTACATAATTTCTCAAGTATCCCTCAATCCACTTGTTGACAATCTCTGTCTGCCCGTCACTCTGTGGATGATAACTTGCGCTCATGGCTAAGTCAATCCCCACTAACTGAAAAAGCTATTGCCAAAAGGCTCCTATGAATTTGTTGTCATTGACAATGGTCTTGGGTAACTCGTGGAGTCTAAATACCTCTCTGAAAAATGGTTCTGCTACCTGTGCTGCTGAATAATCTGAAGGAATGGCAAAGTGAGCGAACTTGGTCAACCTGTCCACCACTACGTACAAGTAGTCTCTGCCCTAAACCTTGGGCAGCCCAATAATGAAGTCCATAGAGATGCTCTGCCACTTCTGCTCGGGAATAGGTAAGGGTTGTAGTAAACCAGCCGAGTGGGTGTGCTCTATTTTGTTCTGTTGACACAAGCTACACTCTCTCACATGTTGTATCACATCATTCTTAAGGCCCTTCCATGAGAACCTTTCTCTAATCTATCTGTAGGTCTTGAGAAACCCCTGATGCCCTGCTAATGGTGAATCATGCGATGCCTGCAAAATCTTCTTCTTGAGGGAAGACTCTGGAACTAAGAAGATTTTGTTCTTGTAGTATATGATGTCATCAATTACCCGGTACCTATCATCCTGAATATGTCCATCCAATAGCTCGCAAGCAAACTTATCTTTGGAGTACTCAACCAAAAGATGAGATCTCCAATCTGATGAGATGTTCATAAGGGATAAAGTAGCTGGTCGTCTGGAAAGTGCATCGGCCACTACATTGTTCTTTCCCTTTACGTACTCTATCTCGAAGTCATAGGGCTGAATTTTGCTTACCCATTTCTGCTGCCTCTCGTTTAGCTCTTTCTGCTCTAGGAAGTATTTCAAGCTATGGTGATCTGTCTTAACCTTGAATCTGCCACCCACTAAGTATTGCCTGAACTTGGTTAGCGCATGGAGAATGGCTAACATCTCTTTGTCATATATTGAATAGTGGCACTCATAGTCTTTGAGCTTCCTGCTCTGAAATGCAATGGGGTGGTTGTTCTACATCAAAACTACCCCAAGTCCTTCACCTGAAGCATCACATTCTAACACGAAGGGTTGAGAAAAGTCTGGTAGAGCTAATACTAGGCATGAACTCATTACCTTTTTCATTTTCTTGAATGTTTGTCGTGTTGTCTCTGACCAACTGAATGCCCCCTTCTTGGTAAGATCGGTGAGGGGTGCGGTCATCTGTGAGGATCCACTGACATACCTCCTGTAGTAGGTGCAAAGGCCGAAAAAGCCCTTTAGTTCTGTCACATTTTTAGATGTCGGCCAATCCAATATGGCCCGAATCTTCTCTAAGTGCACCTGGACCCCATTGGCCCCTATCACATACCCCAAGTATAACATCTCCTGCATGTCGAACTTCCACTTGGTCATTTTGGCATATAGTGACTGCTCTTGTAGAATGCCAAGTACGTCATCTAGATGTCTCAAATGTTCTTCCCAAGTTCTACTATATATCAATATGTCGTCGAAAAATACCAGAAGATACTTACATAACTGAGCCTTGAAGATATGGTTCATGCATGACTGGAAAGTAGTTGGTGCATTAGTGAGCCCGAATGGCATCACTAGAAACTCATAATGTCCGTAGTGGCAACGGAAGGCAGTCTTTGAAACATCCTGTTCCCTGACCCGAATATGATGGTAACCTACGCAGAGGTCAATCTTGGAAAAGTACTTTGCCCCCTATAGTTCATCCATCAACTCATCAATCCTAGGGATGGAATACCTATTCTTTATGGTCTTCTTGTTGAGTGCGCTGTAATCAATGCACATGTGTAGGGTTCCATCCTTTTTCTTTACTAGCACTACTGAAGATGCAAATGGACTGGAGCTAGGTTTGATGTACCCTAGCTTGAGTAGTTCCTTGATTGTACTTTCTATCTCATCCTTGCACAACCTGGGATGTCTATAAGGAGTGGTGATAACTGCTTGAGTCCCCTCCTCTAGCTCAATAATGTGCTCAAATCCCCTATCTGGAGGTCGACCTGCTAGAAGGTCTCCAAATACTGCCCTGTGCTTCTGCAATAAGGCCTCTATATCTGTTGGATGTTGTGTGGCCTTATCTAGTGGTTTCCTGAAGGTAACCAAACACTTTGTTGCCCACTCAATATCTCCCTGTCGGAGTACTGCCTCCATCCTGTGTGATGTCACTGGTGTGGGAGAGTAGGTATTCATCTCTCTTGGTACTACCTTCTGTCCCGTTGCTCCTATGAACTCCATCTCCATGGTCTGGTAGTTCGTGGAATACTTCCCTATGGAATACAGCCACTGAACTCCTAAGACGACATTCATGCCAAGTACATCTACCACATAGAATGTCTCTATCACTGTATAATTCCCAATTGTTACTTTTAATTTAGGAATCCTCTTACTACAATCCATGGTGTGACCTGTTGCAGCTACGGAAAACCCATCAAAACTCTCAATCTGAATGCCTTTCCTTTTAACCCATGCAGCATCAATAAAGTTGTGGGATGCCCCACCATCTATCAGCACTCCCACTCTGTGGCCCTATACAGTACCTCTGATCCGGAGGGTGTGGAACCTAGGAACCCCTGTCATGGTTGAAATGGTACCTCCTGAGGGATGTCCCTCGTCAACTGTCTCTGGTGTCTCTCCCTGCTCCTAATCCTGATAATCCTCATCCTCCCCACTGTCGAAATAGGCCTCTATGTAGTAGGCCTTTCTCTTTCCTAAACATCTGTGACCTGGTACCCATGGTGCCTAGCAAGTGAAACATAACTTTTTTCTTCTAAGGTCCTGTCGAGTATCATTGTCCATCCATTCTTTCTTGGGCCATTCTTTCTGGAAGGGTTTCTTCTCTTTATCTTTTATAGCGAAATTGGTTCTCGGAGGAAACCTATTTTTGGGTACTGCTTCCTGCAAATCTCTAGTCCGGTTGATGGCATCTACTAGGGTGGTGGGCCTATAGGACTTGACCCATCCCCGTAAGGGTTCAGTGAGGGCCTCTGTAAACAACATAATCAACCTGCTCTCTGATATATCTGTCACCATGACTGCTATCCTATGAAACTCTGAAATAAAGGCATCTGCACTACCTATCTGCTTGAGTTGTGCCAGCTCTCTAAAGTGTACCTCAGGGTCCTTCCGATGATGATGTAGTGTTGAATCTGGATGATCCAACCTGATGATGAACTAGGGTAGATAGATTTCGCTGCCGAAATACACCAGTTAGCTAAGCATGCACTCAACCCCAACTTAGCTTGCCAAGCTCTCCAATTCGAATCCTCAAATCAATAATCATATCAGTCTCATTCTCCATTCACTTTACCTTTCTTTTATAACTTCCAACTGCGAATAACCTAACTTTTGACCTAATTAGGTCACTTTAACTTCTAATTTGCAGTTGACTTGCATGCAGGTGCATGGAGACTCAATCGGGTGCATGCATCATGAAATAATGCTCAGATGGCATGCATACAGGTGGCCTTTGGCTCTGGTGGCCCTTGTTTACCCAATGATGATATAATATTGATGCCCTCGATCTTCTTATATGGCATCAGTCCACAGCTGATTCCCTGACTATCAGTGCCTGATTGAACCTATGGGAATCATATAGGTTAGCGGGTTGGTCCTTAATGCATAAGCAAAAGAGGACATTACACGGTACCTATGAAACAACTTGAGGTGCAAGAACCTACTACTCTCCCAGCTCCAACTCTCTAGACTTCCTGATGGCTCGCTCCTCAAACTTCACATCCCTTCTCACAACAACTTTCCTTTAAGAAGGAAGGTAAATACGAAAGGCCTTCGAAGTCTCATCATAGCCCACAAAGATGCCCTTCTCTGCAGTGGGCTCCAACTTTGTCCTCTTCTCAGAAGGGACATGAGAGTAAGTCAAACTACCAAATATGCAAAATGGCTAACCTCAGGCTTCTTGCTTGTGAAACACTCATGTGGTGTCATGTTCCCCACGACACGATGGGGACTCCTGTTCTGAAGATATACAGCTGTGTTGCATGCCTCAACCCAAAGGAAGAAAGGAAGTCATTGGTCATGTAACATAGCTCTGGCTGCTCCAACAATAGACATGTTCTTCCTTTCCGCCACTCCATTCTGCTCTGGAGTGTATGGAACCGTCAACTACCTCCTAATACCCTTCTGTCTGCAATATCCATCAAACCCCTTGGAGGTATACTCAACCTCGTTATCCGATCTGAAAACCCGTATCTTCCTCCCTATCTGGTTCTCCACAAGAGCTGTGAACTCTTCGAACCTCTGCAAGACTTTCTCAGATTTCTTACTCTTCAAGAAGTAAATCCAGGTCTTCCTGAAATGATCATCGATGAATGTCACATAGTACTCATATCCTCTCAAGGAAACAGATGACATCAGTCCACACAAATTTGAATGTATCAAGTCAAGAACCCCTGCTAACCTGCTCTCACTACTAGGAAAAGCAGTTTTGGTGTACTTTCCCAAAGCACACCCCCTGCAAAAATCACTATGTTTCGAGTTGAACTCTGATAAACCTGTAACCATATGTCTCAACAACCCCAAAGCTGGATGATGCAAGTGAGCCATCCTCCTATGACAAAGCTCACAAAGCTCATTCTCGCTGCTATGTGCCAAGGCATGCTGAGGATGAAATAAGAGCATGTACAGTTTCTCATATCTAACTCCAATGACAAATGAAGCAGATGGTCCTACAGTCTTGGGAAACACACGCACATGTCCATCTAGGAAGGACACCCCAAGACCTTGATCCTCAATCATGGAAACTGAAACCTGGTTCTTTTTCAGCCCAGGTACATACAATACATCTCTCAAAATCATGGGACTCATGGACTCCCTCTGAAAGGTAATGGTCCCATGCCCAACTGCTCTGACCCCTAAGTCATCTTCCAACACCACCTCCACATCAATCTTTGTCTGTGAAAGCTCGGAGAACATCTCTCGAGCACCTGTCGTGTGGCTCGAAGCTCCGCTATCAATATACCAAGTGTTGGAAGTACATACACTGTAGGAATGGTCTGTCAACAAGGAAAAATCCCTCTCTCTATCAACATCCACACTGGTGATAATAGATGCTCTCTCTCTATCAATATGTTCAATGCGCAGAGAAAACTCTCTCTGAAATCTCGCTGCAAAATCATCAACCTCTGTTCAAGCTGTTGTCTGCTGCTGCTTCTTCTTCTTCTTGTTTGGACACTGCCCAGCATAGTGTCCCATCTTCTGACAAGCAAAGCACTTTACAGTGCTCAAATCCTTCTTCTACCCATCCTGTTGCTTGGTCCCACCCTTCTTGTTCTTTTTCTTCCCCTTTGTTGTCAAGGCCACATCCTCCTCATCCTCCCTATTAGTAGAAGCACAGCCCTGCACAAGAACCCTCCGAATCTCCTCCTGGACAAAATTATCACATACCCTGTCCCATGTAGGTAAGGTCTCCCTAGCTACCAAAGCCTCCACAAACACAGCCCAAGGCTTTGACACCCTATTCATGGTTGTCCGCACTAGCTCTGCATTAGGAACAACCTCCCCAACTGCTGCAAGCTCATCTCTCACCTGAGAGATCCTAGTAAGGTAAGTCAACATAGCCTCTCCTTTAACCATCCTAATACTCTTCAGCTACTCCCTCAAAACCATCTTCCTATTCTCGTTTCAACTCTGAAACAAGTCAGTCAAAGAACTCCACATTTCATGAGCACAAGTCAGTCAAAGAACAGCATCTAGGATAATCCTCCTGGCCTTAATATCTTTCTTGTTAAAGGCAGCCAATGCTACCGCATCGGTGGAAGCGGGAATAGCAAGGGGATTAGTTGTAATATTTCTGACTACCTCCTCCCACAACTCATTTTCCTCCAACACAAGCAAAATCCTAGCTTTCCACGGAATAAAATTCCCAGACCCATCAAGCCTATCCCCTATTCTCAGACCAGTTGAAGTCACATTTCTCAAAAAACACGTTTCAACAAAATGATGTTACTGTCAAAAGAAAATCTCTGAATTCTGGAAATTACTTTTCTGTCTGCAAAAGTTAATTTTCTGCCCCACTCAGCTTTGATACCATGTAAGTTTTTCTCAGTTCCAACCACCGGTTTAAATGTCAAAAATTATATCAGTTTAATGCCCAACCTAGAAATGCATAAGGCTGGAAATTACTTAAAATTTCAGACTGAAATAAACACTGTTGTAACTCAACTTTAATGACAGAAAAAAATTTAAATACACACCATCAAATTTTCAGACACAGTAATTTTTGGCAACTTGCCCAGGAAAAACCCACAAGAAAAAAACCTGTTAGGAGAGAGAGTATTTTTATTATCAGGAAATTTACAGCAAAACTCAGAATATTTCAGACCAACTTATCTCAACCCGGAAGAGAAAATTTCCGCCTCGTTTTTCGTGCCAAACAGGAAAAATCAAACTCAAATTTTTTCCTGTTTTCTACCTCGATTTATGTGTCGCTGTACGGAGTGTATGGACTGACTGTACGGGCCTCGAAATCCGTTCCCAAGAAAAAAAATCTCAAAAATATGCCTCGAAAATCATGCATGTTGTACTAAAAACCATACCGTATAGACTGTACAGACCAGCAATAAATGCAATTGTCCTCTCCTCAATTTCATTCCCTCTCTGCTACTATCCTTTCCCTCGATTTGCGTGCTGCAAATTTTCTCTTTCTCAAAAAAAATGGAAACTTTCTCTCTCAGCTCTCTCCTTCACTTCAATCTGCAAAAAGTGACCGAAATGGCCTTTCCTTGCCTTTTTTGTGAGAACCCTAGGGTTCATCTAATCCAACGATGGAGATTAGATTAGATTGGTGGATGAGATTAAATGCTCATATTTAAATCTCATAAATATTAAATTCACTCATCCACTTAAATTTATCAAAAAGTGGCTTTATTCTCTAAAGTCATATTAAATGCTCATCTCAAGTCATTTAATGCAAGGGTCACTTTATTTTCCCCTTTTAAGTGACTAAGGCTAAAGTCACCTAGGGGAACACTTTTCTAGGTACAAAAATCAACGAAGTGTCGCAAGTACTAAAATAAAGGATCGAGAGATAACATTACAACCAAGAAATCAGATGCAAGCTTTGTTTTCAATAACGCTTTGAGGACAAAGCTTCGCTTAAGGGGAAGGCAATGTAATGAACAAAATAAATAGTAAATAAACATTAACATTTTTTCCTTGGAATCTGTAACTCGTATCGTCTCATTTCGTCAAGTGTCGCAAGTACTAAAATAAAGGATCGAGAGATAACATTACAGCCAAGAAATCATATGCAAGCCTTGTCTTCAATAAAGCTTTGAGGACAAAGCTTCACTTAAGGGGAAGGCAATGTAATGAACAAAATAAATAGTAAATAAACATTAATAAATATTAATAATTAAATAACTAATACTTAATGAAGAGACACCTTGATGAAAGGTTATGCCTTTACGAAAGGGCACCCAGCATGGGTATTTATACAAGTATCATTCTCATTGTAATACCACCATTATTTTATCAATCATATATTATATTACTTTTCCTTTCATGGATTATCTGCGTTATTTGCACTGGGTATTTTTGTAAGAACAATTTTGTCGTTTCATAATACCTTTGAAGCTGAGCTACTGTCTTGCCTGCACCAAAGTGACCAACGTCCTTGAATACATGAACTCTTTCACTATGTGGAATACAAACTTTGGAATACAACGTCCCTGAATACATGAACTCTTTCACTATGTGGAATACAAACTTTGGAATACAACGTCCCTGAATACATGAACTCGTTCACTATGTGGAATAGTTCAATTCTTCAGTTTCTGTACCATGCAATAAAGATTCATACACATCTTTGAAGTCTTCATCCTATCATATTGTTCAATGTAACTTTCATGAGCCAAAGGACCATTTTGCAAGATAATAAATGCATTTGTTGGAGGTCTTGACGACATGTCTGCAGCTTTATTCTGAATTCCCTTTTTATATTTGATGATTAAGTGAAATTCCTGTAAAAATTCCATCCATCTGAAGTGCTTTGATTGTTGTAGCTTAGTTTGTGACTGTAGATATTGTAATGGTTGATGATCAATATGTATGATTGTTTCTTTACCCATTAAATAATGTTTCCACTTCTTCACACTTTGTACTAATGCAAACAACTATTTATCATATGTGGTATAGTTAACTATTGCTTTAGAAAATATTTCAGAATGATAGCATATAGGTTTATTATGTTGCATTATGATTGACTCCATGGCATAACCACTAGCATCGGTTTCAATTTCAAATGGTTGTTGTAGATCTGGCAATGCAAGTACTAATACTATGTGAAGATTTTCTTTCAAAGTGTCAAAGGGCTTATGCTCTTTGCCTCTCCACTAAAAGACATGTTTCACACTTGTCAAAGCATGTAAGGAGAAGCAATAAATGAGAAGTTAGCAATAAACTTCCTCCAATATTTGTTGCTCCCAAGAAGCTTCTAACTTCAGTTACATTATTTGGCTTGGGCCAATTCTGAATGACCTCAAGTTGTCTTTCCAAACTCACATTTATACATCTTTAAATACAATTTCTCCCTTGCTAAGACATCTAAGACTTGCCTCACATGCTTGACATAATCTTCCCAAGTTCAACTAAATACCAAAATATCATCTAAGTAAACTATTACAAAGTCATCAATGAATGGCCTAAATACATCATTCATAATCCGCATAAAGGTAGCAAGAGCATTACAAAGCCCAAGAGGCATAACCATCCATTCATATAAACCCTATTTAGTTTTAAAAGCAGTTTTCCAAATATCATCTTCATGGATCCTAATCAACTTATTTATTAGTGGTAAGTGTACATTTGCTTACTGAAAATCTTTACCCTATAATCTCTCCAGATTAGCTATATTTTAGGGCCATTTGGCACGACAATTTTGCATGAACTTTTTATTCAACTTTTTGCACATCATTCAGTATATGAACAACAACTTAGTAGCAAAGATCCATAGAATATCAGTTTGGGATATTACAGTGGTATCAGAGCATGTTCCTCGTCAGTTGTGGGCTTGAAGATGAAGACAATGAGAAGGATCTTGACTGGAAATTTGTAGAGTTTAGAAGCACTTCAACATTTGCCTCGATATCAGGAGTATCTGGCCTTGGGTGATGAGGTATGTGCAGCATTGTCCTTTCAAGATTATTACACCATCAAGTTCAGGAGCCAGCCCAAGGATTTGGATGAGGATCTCCTTAAAGGCATAGTTGGGGGAGTGAAGAAAGACGAGCATCAAGTACAGGTTGTTGGTGAGCTTGATTTGCAGTTAACATTACATGATGATGATGTGCATGAGGAGATAGCATTAAAGCCATCCTGTGAGTCTAGTGACACCAGCACATCCAATAGTCAGATTGTGGACAAGCTATGTGATGAGTTGGTACACTCTTCATCACCTACATCAGGAGTCCAGACAGTTATGACAGGCGAAATACATGAGATGTAAGGCAATGAGCACAATAGTCAAGACAGTGGCCAATCACACATGGAGGTTAGGGAGAGTTTATACAGGCATGAGATAGAGCTCCCAGATGATAGTTACCAAAAGAAGATTGAAGGTGTTAAAGAAAACATTCTAGCAATGAAAGAGAGCACCAAGATACTCCTGGACACCATATTACAACGAGATGTTGAGCTTACAGTTCTTCGAGTTATATGTACCGAGTCTGCGGTCAGGCTTTCTAGTATTGAAGAGCAGTTAGATTCCTTGATGGGGAAGCAAAAGAAACATACTATGGCATTTCAAAGCAGTCCTCTTCAGGAGTATATAGACAAGGCTTGCAGTAGCTTGAGCCCACATCTGCATAATGGAGGACGGTTTTTACAGGTTGGCCCGGATCGAGAAATTGGGCAGCAGTATATGAGCATTCCAGTTGAAATCGGAAGGGAAGAATGGCAGCTTGGTAGGATTATTCCTTGTGATGGTGCTTATGGACAAGGTCCTTTTGGGGGGTTGGATTGGAGAGAGATTAAGAGTTGGTATCCTATTGAATGGGCATTTCTTTGGAAGACATTCCTAGCTAGGGGTATAGTCCCACAAGAGCCTTGGGATATTTGGGATGAAAGATGCACAAGTTTGCACTGGGACCCAAGAGGGAGACCTTGTGAGGGATGGATACAGTGTTTACTGATGGGGTTACTTAGGAGTCTACAGGATGCTCCTTGTGTCGATACTACGCAGGGTAGCAATGGATGCATTTTGACCTCTGCAATTCTCAGATTGATTTGGGACCCTAGGATTACAATGACTGGCAGTTTAGTGATTGCTAGCGGATGCTTTCAGTAGGTCTCTTGTGATGGTACCTCATTTACATCGTGGTTACTTACTCTACATATAGGAGTCTTCCATGGGATATCTTGTGATGGTACCATGCAATGCAGTGCTTTGAGCAGAGGGTGCTACAGATCTCCTAGGATAATTTGGGACCCTAGGATCATCCCCGGATTCAGTTGGTTCAGTTGATTGATTATGGAGTTGCGTTGGCATTGCCTGAGGACAAGCAATCTTTGGCGAGGGAAGACTGTAATGTTCCGTTATTGATAAATAGGGAATTGAGAGAGGACATTTAATACCGGGAGCATATTAGAACAATTATTCAGTATTATTAAGTCATCGGTGTAGTAAAGAGGGCCATCAAATTTATTATCATAAAGCATGCATAGCATGCAAGCCTTATTTCTTCAGTCTTAAGTCAACAAGCAATTAGGATTGCATGCATGCAAAAAGTAAAGTACAAACCCTAAAAGTGACATGCAAACCCTAAAAGTACATGCTAAAGCTATATAAGAAGGGTCATTGAACCAAAAGGATCATCCATGATTATTATTATTGAGTTTGGTTTCTAGAGTAGCAACAACAGGTGCAGCAGCAACAAGTTGGGGTTGGAGATGAAGGTCTTCAGCGAACAAGGGGTTTCGGCAGCGAAATCTATCTGCCCTAATCACTTCAGAATAGATCATCAAGGTTTGTCATTAGTTATTCATCGTATTCATTCATCTTCAACAATCCAGTATACAGAGAGAGGTTTATTGCAGGTTCATATTTACAGCTGGGGTTTAGCTAGAAATCTCCAAAGCAATTCGTTGGGACATAGAATCCCATTTTTCTTCCTGCATGCCATCACTATCCTTCTCAGCAGGCTACCCACACTCTGCCGAGTGATTGTCAGGTCACTATTTGCATATCCGGAGGATCCAATAGCAGATTTGCAAAGAAAGGGGGACGCCATCCTCCAGTGCCAAACAATTCGCTAGGTGCCTTAAGGAGGGAAAAACTACTGCATGCACCCACCATTCTCTCCGATAGGTGAAGACCAACATCCCAGCAAAGTTTCAGCAGTATCAGGCACCTCCTCCAAAAACGTCATTATCTTCCTGAAGAGGGCACGCATGTAGCTGGGCGTCAAACTGAGGAAAGCAGCACTATATTCCAGCACATCTTGCATGCAAGCTTATCCCTGGAGTACTATCAACTTATTTATTAGTGGTAAGTGTACATCTGCTTACTGAAAATATTTACCCTATAATATCTCAAAATTAGCTATGTTTTAGGGCCATTTGGCACAACAATTTTGCATGAACCTTTTATTCGGCTTTTTGCACATAATTGAGTATATGAACAACAACTTAGTAGCAACGATCTGTAGAATATCAGTTTGGGATATTACATGTCAACCCTATTCGATATGGGTGACTTTGTCAAAATTTGCTAATCCCAACGTGCCAACCCTGACTTTGCCAATCTTGACCTCGGAAGTCGAGAGTCGGCATTGTCCAAACAACAATAATAACGAGCCTTCCGACTTTTTGATCTCGTTGTCGAAAGTCAGAAGTCAACATTGTCCAAATAGTATCCACAACGATCCTCCCAACTTATGATTCCCAACGTCAACACATCGAAAGTCGAAAGTCAGCGCGTGCCTAACAACATCCTCAACAATCATCCTGACTCCCGATCCCTGATGTCGACGCGTCGGAAGTCGAAAGTCAGCAATAAGCCCATGTCACAACCAATTTAGTCTGTCAATATCTTTCAGGTTTAAGGTCCATTTTTTATGAAACAAGTGTCGTCAAAAAGCTCTCGACGAGCTCTATGCAACATTGTACTTATGTTCAACATTTGAAGATTTTAAATTTTGATCATTTGGGAGATCCTCCTGGATCATCTTGGTACATTAGTGAGTACATCCAAGGGAGACAAATATAGGTTATGTCCCACTCTCTCAAGCTAATCATCTCCCATTACATCAATATATAGCACTCTCACACAGTTCTGGTGGTTTAACCACGCAATCCTCATAATAGCAATCAATTGGCCACATGTCACACTAACATTATATAAATCTCACTAATATAAAAGTACATTTGGTATTATGTTAAGAGCTCATTATTTGCTCCTCCAACATACTCCCTCAAACAAGAGCTCTAAAAAAGTTCTAAGGCTCTCTTCATCTTTAGATTATTATCTGTTGCAACAACTCACGAGAGACGCTCTATGTATGTCATCTTTCATCAACCTTTAGGCAAGAGTTGCATCTGTTGCAAAATTTTGACACCATCCACAACTGAGACATACCATTTCTAACAGTCCACCTAAGAGCCCCTCCACCATGTGGTCCAACCTAAGGGTTTTTGTTTTACCCCAAACCACCAACCTAAAAGCCCCATATGGGTAAACTCCCATCCACTAAATCACTTAGGTAACTAGACATTAAGCTCATCATTTACCACAAAATACTAACCTAAAGATCTCACATGGGTTAACTCCAATCTAATAAGTTCATTATGGTTTGAGATAAGTGGGAGATGTTGAGTTTGTATTGCATAATTTTGGCGAAAAGCACTTTACAGTGTTGTTTCAATATGGGTTCATGTATGATTTCCTGGTTCAGCAGGAAACAGTCAGCAGTTGCACTCAGTTTGACAGATACAGAGTATATGTCAGCCAATTCTACCAGTTGCGAGGCCATCTAGCTTTGCAAGTTGATGAATCATATGTTGGAGCCCACTCTAGCATACTACCAACCTAGATCCAAATCCTAGGCTCTATCAAGCACCGAGAGGGATCAATCTCTCGTGGTGCAAACCTCTCTTTGACAACTTTTTTTCCAGTGCAATACCTTAGGAGAAGTTTATTTATTGTCTTTTTTATTTATGTATTGCCTTTTTTATTTATTTATTAATATATGTGCCTTTGGATGAAAATATAAAATATGTTTTTAATGAGGATTTGACTTTGTATTAATATATTTTCAACACCCAAGGGAACCCATGGTTTCTCGCAAACCACCATCAATTAAACTAATGGTATAATCAAATATTTATATATTTTCAACACCCAAAGCAGCCCATGGTTTCTCGCAAACCACCATAAATTAAACTAATGGTATAATCAAATATTTTTCATAATGGGAATTAAATATTTTCAACACCCAATGTAGCCCATGGTTTTCTTGCAAACCACCATCAATTAAACTTTGTTTAAAAGAGAAAAGCATTCACACTAGTAGTTGGGCAAGTAATTTGCACAAGAAAAGCATTTGCACGAGTAGTTGAGCAATAAATTTTTATTTATTTATTTATTTCCTTATTTATTTAGAATGGAAACGACATGACTTTTAATTTTAATTTTGTGTAGGCCGACATGTTGAGTATAAAATTTATTAATATTTTATTAAAGAGTCACGTACAAACGTGACAACATCTCCCCCATACTGGGCTGGAGAGCGCCTCTCGACGCAATGAAAATTTAAGCTGTATCAAAGTCTCTGAGAATCCAGCGTTTCACGATCTCTCCAAGCAAATTGCTATCCAGTACCATTTCCTAGAGACAGTTCAGAAGGGAGCAGTGATCCTCGAATATGTTCCTTCAGATTCACATGTTGCTGACATTTTGACGGAGCCCCTGGCAAAGGATAAGTAACAAGTTTGAGATGTTGAGAAAGAGACTAGGCTGGTGGAGGACATTTTCCAAGCAAAAAAGGGAGTGTTAGCTTTTATTATGTGTGTTGCTCAGCCAGTGTTAGCCAACACTGATGGAGCAGTTCAAATGCAAATCCAGGTCCTCGATTCCTGTGCAGCCTGTTAGTGTAGTTATGGTTAGGGCACACCAGAAGGACCATTTAGTGATGCACACTGTTTTGTAGACAGAAGATGGGTAGAAATTGTGCATCCATGCCAGCAAGCAAGCACCAGACTTAAGTGCCTTTTCAAGATTTAGAGTAGCCATTCTTAAATTAGCTATTTCAGACTTAGAATATAGTTTTCCTGGAAATTGCTTTAGTATTGGTCCAGATTTAGCCCAGCGCTTAGGTTCAGGAGTGTTTCCCTACATAGCTTGAGCATTGACCCCTAGAATAATATGGGTTCTTTATCATAGGAATCTTCTCACGCAGACTTGGGCACTGATCCCTTTCTCTACATAGCCTGGGCATTGATCCCTAGAATAATTTGGGTACTTTATCCTAGAATTCTCTCACACAGACTTGGGCACCGATCCTTAGACAAATCAAGGCACTATATCCTAGGAATTCTCTCATGCAAACTTGCGCACTGATTTAGGTTTTGCTTTTCTAATTTAGGCACCCACAGAATGGGATAGTTTTTGTATCTTCACTGCCATGCTCCATATGACTCCATAAAACAAAGGCAGGAGTGTGGTGTTTAACCATTCCACTTTTGAGCTGCAGGATTGTATTTTCGTTTTCAATTATTAGAATATAGATGCAATATTGAGTGTTCAGATCTGTGTATTTGTTGTTCCTATTTTCAGCCTTATGTATTTGTAGTAAACAACTAAGAAAAAAAAAATTTGATAGGAGCTTCCAAGTGCAAATGCCAAAATCTGTTTACCATGGCCTGAAAATTTCAACAGATCTGACCTTCCAAATCAAATGCAATGGCACTGAGAGGTTTTTGGACAAAGTCATCCCAAAGGGCCAGTACTCATGTGCTGAATCTGTACTAAAGTAGAGCTCAAAAGGAGATTAACAGAAGCCATTCAACTAAAGTTAAAAATGGATGTCATATTAAGGAGCTGGAATACAAGCAAAATCTGTTACAAGTATGGCCACTCTTGCAGAGATTGCATGAAAGGTACAGTACCCTTGGTCTCACCTCCTGAACAGCAAACTCAAATGAATTAAAAGAAATATGCACAAGCCAGAATCCCAGCCACCAAAATCCAAAGCTCTTGTGCCAACCCTCGTCCAAAACCTGAGCAAATTGATTTGAGGTCCTAATGAAAATGGCAAAATTGTAAAAGTTAATTCCCAGGAAGATCGTGTGAGTACGAGGATGAGGAATTGGAGACAGAAGCAAACGATTCGATGAAGAATGAGGAGACAGAACAAGCAGGATGCCCTCCCTACCGGAGAGGTATCAAATACTGATCCCCCATACCCCCTCATATGCTGGAATTGTTAAGCAGATGCTCAGCTCCCCACCAGTTACAAAAGGAAGGAAAACTCAAAAAGAAGCCCTGGATACTTGGAAAGAGATGCTGAATGGAACAAAGCAATGGGCTCACAGTCTCTGCTTGACAAATTTGGTTACTCTCTGCAAGGTTCATCTGAAAAATAGGTATGTTCTTTCTATCGATCGTTTTAGGTAGTAATTCATCAACAATATTCAAGCCACAGTGTCTGTCAGTGTCTGTCAAAGTTAGAAGCTTAAGAAGAAGAGTCTGTTTTCCATCTCACTTTGTTTTGATGATGGATGGCCAAGAAAACAGGAGAATTATTCTTCCTTTAGTGTTATTTTAGGTTCCAAGGGTATGGCCACAGACCTCCAATCTTTTTAATACAATATAGCTGTTATAATAAAAAAACATTCATGCTTATACAATCTGTTATTTCATGCTTATACCTAGGTCCCTTCTAAATATTAGAAAGAAAATACTGTGAGCAAACCAATGTTTTTAAACTTGGACTAGGACTTGGAAATGAAATTGATTGAGGGTCCACTCGGACTTGACTTGGACTAGGACTTAGAAATGAAATTGATTGAGGGTCCACTCGGACTTGACTTGGACTTGAAATTGATTGAAAGTCCACTGGGACTTGATTTGGACTCGGCTCGGAATCAAGCCAGTTTGTTTTTTATGACTCAATTTGTTAAAAAACACAAAAAAGTAAAAACTTAATTTAAAATATAGTTTAAAGATTCCAAACCATCAGTGGAAAAATATGAAAAGTCTGCTCATGCATATACAATGGAAGAGTGAATATATCAAAACGCCACTGAGTGTAACACACATTTGAAACAAATTACATGATCAACGAGACTCCAAATCACCTACTACATATCACTAATCAACATGATCAACCATCAATCTCATCGCCACTGCTGGAAGTGGGATTCTATACATGAACTACAGAATCTGGCTCCAAGTTCTTCGACTAGTCGGACTCATCCAGGACATCTGCAACTGTAGTAGTAGTACTAGTAGAAGCAAATAAAGGGCCAGAGGGTGTCTATAATATATATAATGTGTTTTTAGGGTTTAGGTTGATAGAATCTAGGTTTTGGATATAAATTTTAAAAAGAGAATTATTTTTTTCTTCCAACTGTGCATTGTGGCCATAGGGTGCCAAATCAGATTGACTCGAAGGAGTAGGTACAGACTCAGCCAAGTTGAAATGATTTCGTACCAAACCAACTGGGTCATACACCACTTCGGTCAGTTCAGTATAAACCAGTCCCTGAACTGCTTAGGAGGCCAAGTCAAAGTGGATGACAGTTGACTCGATCAACTCGACCAAGACCATCAACTCGACCAAGACCAAGTCCGAGTCAAGCGTTTTAGAAAACATTGGAGCAAACATTCTCATGTAGAGACAAAAGGAAAACATAATCATTTAAGACAGAAGTGAGGATTGGTTAACCCACAATTTCCATTTATTTATTAAAATTATATTGGAAAAAGTTTGATTTGTCTAAATAAACCCATGAATGCTCCTAACACATGCATGCATATTAAATCTGATGGCTTAAATCTGAGATAATTGGAGATGCATTAATCGGTTGACTTGAAAATAATGTGAGTTGCTTAATACAATTTTATACAAGGCTCAAGCACATTTCTCTCTGTTCATCTTCTATGACTTTTAATTAATATTAGATAGGAACAAAAATCCAGTGAAGTTTCTTATTGTTTTACTTAAAACTTCAAGGACTATGTTGTGTGGTGAACAATTGGTTGTAAATTTATCGTATATTTAATGTGAGATAGAGCACAGTGGTATGATGAACTCCGAAATTTGTCTATTGTTTTTCCCAATTCATAATTTCAAAGGAACTAGTCTGCAGAAAAATTACAAGGAAAGGACCACTATCTTTCTTTTTATTCCCCCCTGCATTTTTTTCTTCCTGACTTTAACCTAGCAAGCCCAAAGTTTATTTCATTCCCTCCATAATTTAAGTTGTTCTATCCTTTCATTTAAGAAATTCCTGTTGAAAGTTGACAACAAAGATTAGCAATTCCCCACAGACGGCGTTGAATATCCTTACTTAATGTAGATTTAATCATGGAACCAAAATAAATCATGCCCTTAAAGGTATCAAGACCCAAGTTCCCACCCTTGGCCCTGTGAATTATTTTGTATGGAGGTGAAATTATTCAACAAGATAGAAACGCAACTAAATGTATACATATTATATTTCTTTGTACTTGACATTGTTTAATTTATTCTCACACATAATAATCCTATGCTTCTCATAGTACTAGATTAGTGTTACATGCTCATTATATCAGACTAGTGTTAGATTAGTACTAAATTAGTGTTAGATCAGTGATACCTGGTCATTACAAGGGAAGAAGGCCCTTTGTTATTGGATGCTTAGATACTAGAGAAAAGTGAAAAGATAAAAGATAAAGTTACAACCTTCTCAATGAAAGAGCGAACCATGTTCTCAATATCAGCAACAACACTTTCAGCTTGACCTTCTGAAACCAACAAAACAATATATATGTAAGTGTTAATATCTTCACAAGATAATAAACAAAACACTGCTTGAAATTAGAGCAAAAACAAGCAATACATTCCAGGAAAATTCTAGTGTAGTGCTTACCAATAGCCACCTTTGTCAAGCCAGGGAGATCAATTAGAGTCAAATTTACAACTGGAAGAATCCAAAGCAAACCAACATAAAGAAAAATGAATTAGTATCTTTAAACCATCCTTTGTGTCCTAGAACATCAAAGACGTACTGCAGTCATGGTATTTCAAGATGTGTCTGTCAAGTAACAATGAAAAGTTTAGCTAAACTAAAATGCAGTTCAATATAACACAAAAGTAATACATATAAGGTTAGATATTTGTAAGTTGTACATGAAGTTATTAATGATAAAACAAAAAATCTTCAACTCACTTAAGGATGATATGCCAAAGCTATTAATGTTATGATTTTTCCTCTTATCCATGCAAGGGAAGTATTTCCCAAAAGAGAAAGCAATGGAAGTAGAGAACAAAAAAATTTATAAAGAATTTAATTCTAAAATCTGAAACAAATATAATAAGGAAAACAACATAAACTGATGGCAACTTTAAAATAAGGAGAATTATTATGAAATTTAACATGCAATAAAATGATAAATGATAAATGAATTAGTATCTTTCCAATAATTTTGCAATACAGTATCAATGCAGGAGACCAAAGCCAGAGACCAAGCCTTAGATGAAGAATCATCTAAGGATCGGAGAACATGAAAATAGACTGCATACCACAGTAGATCAAGAAGGCCAAGTGAGAAGAGTGGGAAGTCTGCAGAGCCTAGAGACAATGAAGGAGAAGACAAGACAGGGAATTCAAGAATTATAAGAGTCAGAATTAAAATACACGTGGGTTAAATTTTTATTTAAGAAAAAAGATGGAGTTTCTAAAATTTCAATTTCCTAATGTTCTAACTTCTAACTTGGTGAAAAACAAAAGCAGAAATAAAATCAATAGAAAAAAAAAGGAGAGAATAGCCTTTTTCCGGAGAAGAATCAAACTAGCAAAACCCATTAACCATCAAGCAGTCGTTGGGGGAGAAGGGCGAAAGTGGAAGCCAACAAATTGCAGGGCATGAAAGAGGGATTGCAGAGTGTGAGAGACACGCAAATCATGCTAGAAGGAGACAGGACAACCTTAAGACCTGGAAAGCAGACAGAGAAAAACGCAGGCCTTATGCGTAACAGCGTGCATCTGCATAGAAGCAAAAGAGAACACAGAGCATGAAGAAGACATTCATGCAGGATGCCTGGGAAGCGGACAAATCTACCCTTTGTGCAGTATGTGTAAGAAGCAAAGTCACATGGTTCGGGTTCGGTTCAAGTTCGACAAGGATAAAATTCAATTCGAATTCGAATTTAATGATGATCCAAATAAGATTCGACATTAGATTTATCCATGTACAGATTGTAAATTTTCAAAATATTAAAACAATTATAATTTGGTTTATATTAATTTATAGTTTGTAAGATCCATGTAAATATTGTAAATTAAAATATTAAACCATATACAGTTTTCATGTATATGGTTTATATTAATTTATAGTTTGTATATATTTATAATTATATCTTATTTTAATAAGTTTATAATTTTTTATAAATATAACTTATATTAATTTATAATATATATTATATGACATTAAATTATTTATAATATATAAACTCCTCTAAGAATTTAATTTATTAATTTATAATATATATTATTTGACATTAACAATTAATTAATTAAATTTCTTGAACCTGGTAGCAAACTCGCTCATTTAAATTTCTGCAGAGGCCACCACCTGCTTCTACTGTTGCTTCCCTTTGCCCTTCTTGTCTGGACACTGTGATGCAGAATGGCCATGCTTATGACATATCAAGCACTTGATTTTACTCAAGTCCTTCCCTGGTTGTGAGGTTGACTCCGCACGCTTAATCTTACCCTTGCTGGGTCCTTTACCTCTGCCCTTCTTTGCCTGACCAATGAGGGCATGGTCAAACCATTAACCATGTGACCCATTTGTTATTTATGATTTCATTCCAATTGACACGAAAGATGGTACCTCTTATAAACTTCTCTTTTTGACACTGATCATAACAGTCGTGCTTATGACATATGAAGCACTTGATTTTACTCAAGTTCTTCTTCCGTGTCTGTGAGGCTGACTCCTCACTCTTCCTCTTACCCTTGCTGGGTCCTTTACTTTTGCCCTTCTTCCCTGACCAACGAGGGCATGGTCACACCATTACCATGTAACCCATTTGTTATTTATGATCTCATTTCAATTGACATGAAAGATGGTACATCTTATAAACTTTTCTTTCTGGATTGTTCGCAGGCAAATATGATGTCATTCTATGACAGGAATTCGCACCTTCCACTTTCAAAAGTCTATGCTGTAAGATTCAACCAAAAAAATGATCAATCCTAGTCACACGCAAATACTGTAGATGATAAGAGTCAATGTCTGCAAAGGAGGGTATCATGGTGGATTCTTCATGCAAGTTTATGTTGGTAATCAACATTGTTGTGGCATCTTCAGCATGTTTCTCTGTGGCCCTGTTTTGTGAAGCAAAGTGTCTTCACATCATCAGTTGTTTTCACATGGCTTCTATTTCTGTCTCTAAATGCCTATGTTGTCTTCCAAATATCTGCAGACATATCGTTGATTTAGGGGGAAAAAGAACTATCCTCTGTTACCTTTGAAAACATCTTTGAAATCTCTTTTGTTTGCATGTCTTGCATGACCTAGAACCTTTGTTTGCAATGACATCTTAGGCTACATCCTTTGAGACCTGTTCATGTCTACCGACCAAAACTCTATCTATAATGACAGCTGCCATCAATTACATAACATAGAGCTTTTCCAACAGCCTCTGACATCTTATTTTTCCAATTGGCTTTGCAACATTTAATAACTCAGCTTCATAAGACATAAAACTCTTCTAAAGATCTGTCTTTTAATATTTTTGCATTAAAAAAAACAACTTGCCTTCCAATAGATGTTCTCTCTCTTCAAACATTGGATTCACAAAATCTCTCAGGACATCACAAACTACAGATTTCAAGCTCAATGCAATCTTCTACAAACATTGTCTCTGGGATTAGGCTGATAAAAGCTCTAGGCAGTTCCAGTCTAATACCAGAATAGCTAGTTTTAAGGTGCTCACACACAAATGTGAAGAGAAAATAAAAGAATTTATTACTGAATATGTCTCTCTCACCAATATATGATGTCGCATTTGACATTTATAGCATTCCTTAGGATGTTACAGTTGTTTAACCACCTAACCTAAATTTGGTTATATCTCATATCATTAAAATGAACATTAAACACAAATATATGTGTGTTGTTATCATCCCAGTAAACATTTGAATAGGGTAGGAGAGTACTTGACATTTAAGTAAAGAAAAATAAAGTCAACCATAATTCTATTTATATAATATACCAAAGGTAGCCAAATGGGGGAAAAGCTAAGCGAATAATTTTCAAACAAGCAAAACCTAAGGTTTGATATGAGAGAATGGACATCTGGAATTTTGAATAAATCAGTTAGTATAGTTTAGCGTGGATTGCAGGTAGCATGGTTAACAAACTCAAGGATAAGAAAGCAGTTGCTTGAGACTGAAAATAGCACAAGATACAAGGGCATGACAAAAGGCTGCCACTAATACCATGTAGGAAATGTATCATCATTCTGTGGATTCAATAACATGAGCACCTGCTGTAAACACCTTGCACCAATCTATTTGTTCTCAATTTAAGATTATATCTGAACAATGAGTGACTACTTTAAAGCATTAAACAAGGCAAGAAAATGCAATGAAAAACTCCATTGCAAATTAAGTATAAGCATCCAGATTCCATAGCACCAGTACATTGGCTCAACTGTAGTGCCATCAATAAACAAAATAAGGTATTTATAAGAGCATGAAATGTAAGATTCTAAACATACATAACAAAGCAATTACGTTTGCAGAATTAACATCAAGAATGAACCAATTTCAGTGACAAAATTAAGCAAGTTTCAAAGATGCTTGATGCATAAATTAGATGTTCCAAGTCAAAAACTTTATGGCAAATTTCAAAATGATGCATTAAAAACATTACAACTTAACACAAAAAAATTTAGGACAACAGAATTTTTACCTACCATTAGGTGAATAAATACTGAGGTGAATTGGGACACTTGAGACTTGCTTGGAACGCCCCGTAATTCGATCAGTCTCATCTGCAATTTCCTTCCTTACCAGTGCTGTAAAGAGAACAATGGCATCAGAAGATCCAGAAATTTAAAAAGGCTTCCATTAAGTGAAGACCATAGATAGAAAAGAAACATTATTTTTATAGGGTCAAAACAACACCTGGGTACTAATAAATATAATATGATATTTACACAGAATTTGATTAAAAAGAGGTAACAAGTAACCTAAATCATACAAAAGGAATTGTAATTAATAATTACAAATATATAAAAGAGAAAATCAAGAAAGGCACAAAATCAGTTTAACAACTTTGAAGTTACTCAGAGTCCATCATGCATGGCAGACAGGAACAAGAAGGGTTTCTCAATGACATCATCATGATCAGTAACAAAGTGGATAAAACAAACTGGAGAGGGTTGGAGATTATCTCATTCAACAGAAACATGAAGCATGATTTAGAACAGAACATTTTTTATACTGAAGATAACACTAAACCATTATTGAGGAGGACCTAATTGTGTAAGTGGAGGAAAGGGAAACATCTAAATATTATTGAAGCTGATTAAATTAAATTCATGAGCTCCATGATAGTGCAAAATAAAGAAAAAAGCAGAAGGAAATGGATGCTAATGGATTCCATTAAGTGAAGACCATAGGTAGAAAAGAACCGCATGTCAATGGAAACATCATTTTTATGGGGTCAAAACAACACCTGGGTACTAACAAATATAACATGATATTTACACAGAATTTTATCAAAAAGAAGGAACAAGTAGCCTAAATCATACACAAGAAATTGTAATTGGTAATTATAAAAATATAAAAGAGAAAATCAAGAAAGGTCCAAAATTAGTTTAACTTTGAAGTCACTCAGATTCCACCATGCATGGCAGAGAGGAACAAGAAGGGTTTCTCAATGACATCATCATGATCAGTAACAAGGTGGATAAAACAAACTGGAGAGAGTTGGAGGTTCTCATTCAACAGAAACATGAAAGCATGAATTAGAACAGAAATTTTTTTATACTGAAGACAACACTAAACCATTAATGAAGAGGACCTAATTGTGTAAGTGGGGGAAAAGGAAACGTCTAAATATTATTGAAGCTGACTAAAACAAATTCATGAGCTCCATGATAGTGCAGAATAAGAAAAAAAAAAGCAGAAGGATGAACATATGGTGGTCTCTATGCACAAAAGGAGGTCAATTGTTAACCATCACATCAATGACTATCATATAAATGTGACACGAACAAAACTTCCCAGAGTAAAAAGTCTACTTCGCAGTAAACAACAAGATGAATCTATAGCTGCGAGCAGCAATATAGGACGAAGATTTTCAAAAGAAGATGCTAGCTAGAAACACCACCCAAATTTGCATCGTTACCATTGCATGACTTTCTGTTGACTTTATTTTTATAATTACAAAATTGTATAGAGCTACTAACTATTTTGGAATTGCCAATTGATTACATAATACAAACAAACTAAAATTGACAATATGAAAAACCAATGAAATACAATTAAATACATCGAGATGCTTTGACGGAAGTTTTTGACAATTGTGAAAGTGATGAAAATTTGAAATATCTCACTATGGTTCTTACACACTGACACAAGTCACCAGTGCAAAATATAGGACACAAATAACTATAGCCAAACCTGTATCAGAAAGCCTTCAAAAATTTTCCCATGAAATAGCCTTTTCAAACTTTTGAAGGACCCCGTTACCCACCAACAAGGCATGATATCATTATAGATGTTGTTTTAGAATCTCTTTGTACATATTTAATGCATAATCTTATATTGAGGAGCACCTTTTGAGACATTTCACATAGTCCAGGGCTAAATTGCATATCTGAAAACTTGATTCATCATCTAGTAGGCCTTTTTGGCATGACTTACAAAGCAATGAAGAGGTTTCTAGAGAACGCCCTTCATGAGAAACAAACATTTGTCATTTAGAACCCCACTTACATGCTCAATGCTGCATCCTAGGAGGAGCACCCATCATCTTGGGAGATTTTGAAGGATTTCATGGCATAATCAAGGATCAATGCACAAAGGAAGAGGAGTGCTCTACCTTTTTTGGAGTTCTATGGCTATTTTGGGAGAAGCAACTACTAGTAGACCCTTCTTGGAGAGCACAAAAAAGGAGAGTGAGACAAGTGGCATGCAGTCCCTGCGAAATTTGAACACATTCAAGCACTCATGCTTTAAGGAAGGGCGGCGCGCCCTCTATGGGAAGGTGACATGTGGCAGCAAGGACCTATTCAAACCTGCTTTTATGCATTTTTTAATCCTTGAGGAGTGCCCAACTTTAAAAAGATTTCTAGATTTGCTTATGTAATTCAATATTATTATTTCTTGGTGGAAATGATGGATCAAGATTTTAATAATATTTTATTGACGAATGGTTGAATAAGACAAGATAAGATAAGATAATTTTAGTAATGTCCAACTAATGACCACAAAAGTAGCATGCAGTCCCTGCGAAAACTGTCAAGCACAGATGCTTTAAGGGAGCGCCCTCTATGGGAAGGTGACATGTGGCAGCAAGGACCTATTCAAACCTGCTTTAATGCATTTTTAATCCTTGAGGAGCGCCCAACTTTAAACAGATTTCTAGATTTACCTATGTAATTTAATATTATTATTTCTTAGTGAGAATGATGGATCAAGAATTTAATAATATTTTATTGAAGAATGGTTGAGTTAGACAAGATAAGATAAGATCATTTTATTAATGTCCAACTAACGACCACAAAAGTAGGTCAAACAGACTGCTGCATACAAAGATGTTATTGCAAAACGAGAGTACCAAACAGCCTCTTACAAAAAGTAAAAGACAAGAAAGGAAAGTAAAGTAGAACGGAGCATGAAATCTATGCCAGGTCATGGAAAACATGAGGAACCCTCAACCCCAAGCACAAGAGACTGCACAAGGGTGGAGATGTACAAGTAAAGGATCCAGGAGCAAGAAGATTTAGCAATAATGAAGTAGAGCTATTATGGAGGAAACCTATCTCTCCTAACATCCAAGACCAAATGGGGGAAACTCTAGTATGTTGTCCGAAGGAAGTATATTGGTGGAAGATATGGGCCAACCACTATGTAATTGTCCCTAGGGAGGGGAGCTTCGCTTCTAACCCAAACCCACATAAACTTGGCAAACTCATCTGCCACTACCAAAGAAACCATGCTCCTAAGGGAGTCCCTAGTCAAACAAGTGACTCCACCTGAACCTCTAAAACCATCCAAACTCCTCAACTCCTGCATGTAAGTTAAAAACCAAAGATAACATATAATGTCCAAGCGAGGCCGAACAAGGCTCGCAGGATGTCAAATGAACCAGAAGCGTTGTACAAGAGGCCCAACAACGACTAGAAACATCCATTACCATTCCAACAGTTGATCGAGATGCCCACACCCTATCTCCTCCCCAAATGGGCCCATCATTTGGAAGCCCCGGTCCGAGGAGTGCAACCAAGAGAAGAGGAGTCTCGAATGACTGCTCTGAGGTTCCTAATGATTTCCCATTGCCCTGCTTGTCGTGCGTCCATAACCAACTCTCTAAAGCATTTGAGCTTTGCAGCCCATGATCAAGTAAGATCTTCGTCTAGGAAGATCTTGCTAGGAACAGAGAACGGATTCCACTTAGCTCTAAGAGCTCAAAGTTGGTACATAGTAGTCCTGATCTGAAGGAATAGACTGGAGTTATAGCCAATCCAAGCTCTATCAAGGGCCACATCAGGAAGGCTAAGGGTATCCAAAAGAAACATGGTCCCAACCTCCATGGTGTTCAAAGATGGATGAGGCAAGGGGAGACCCCTCACCTTGAGGTTCAATTCCCTAGCCTGTCTGGTGTGCTCCTCAATGAGTTTAGCTTGCACAACTTCTTCAACGAGCAAGAGAGGGGGAGGACCACTATCCTTCCCACTGACCACTTGCCCATGATTTGATGTGTGTTTCAATCTCTTGTTTAAAGGTGGCATGTTGGGATCGGATCTCATCCTATTTACTTGTAAGGTCGAGGAGGATTTTAGCATGTAAGGCGACAACTGGGGGGTGGAGGGTGTCTTACACCTTGTTGTCATATAGTTGTCACTTGAAGGATAGATTCTTCGCTTCCACCATGAAAATCTTAGTAGATAGAGTATGCATCTCTAAATTGAGCTTGCTATTATCCGTTTCGAGAGAATCCATATGTCGTAAGCATATTTTTAACCTAGGATGTCCAAAACAAGAAGTCCAATTCCATAGCTATATCAATGGGGCTGTAAATTGTTCCATGATTACATTTTTTGAGGTGCTCCGATGATTCTCAATTACAAAATCTGTTGGTCTCTATGGGTATAGAATCCTTCATTGACACAAAATCCCAAACCCCCAACTCCTATAGATCAATTGATAATCATGTGCAATCCTGAGACAAATAACTTGGCTTCCTCTCAAACTCTTGACAGATCAACTAAAACTTTCACAATTAACAATCACAAGGTTACTATCGTGATGCTCTCACTACCGAGAGGCACAGACAAAATTCATGCAGGAATGAATGGGTCCAATCCTGATTTGAGCATAAAGTCAATGGCTTGCACATGTTGAATCCCTTCGTGATCAGTTCAGGTCCTCCCGAAACGAGACTACAGCATATCTATGTTACTTCCAACATGTGTTACAACAATTCTATAACCTCACGATCACAATACTTCAAAGCATTCTAGATTACAAAAAGAGTCACCCAAAAACCAAGCCACAAGGCTCTCACAATCATGAGGTCACTACGTCAAGTCCACCACAATCTGATACACGGTATTCTAATTGATACTCACACCCTGAAGAACTTTATCAGTAGCACAAAAGTTTTGTTTTGTTTCATCTTTTGCTTACAGAAAAGCTATAGTGAGGCCCTTCGCAAGATTTTTGGGATCAACTGCAAACTTGTCTACAATGGTGGAAGCTACATCTTTGGTTCAGGGCAACATTTATCCCAATCGTCATTCTCACACTTGATCGCTGAAAGAACAATGGTTGAATTCCAAGTCACAAGTTGCAGGAAGTATTGCGATTGGTGAAGATATAGAACTCCTTTGCTTACAGAGATCTCATCGAGACTGATTTGAACTTTGGAACGCGGTCTTTAAGAAATGCTTGACTATGCAAAATGTAGAATTATTTTTCAAAGTTGTCACTTCATTGTCTTTCCCATGCACAGTTTACTTGTTCCAGCTCCTTGACTCTCCTTGATAGAGGTTGATCTTTACATCTACAACAATTTGTCCTTATGTTTTATGTTCGAATTGTTGGAATTATTGGAATTGTTGGAACATAATCCATCTAGACCATAGGTTAAATTGATTTTATTAGTTTCCTAAGTGCTTAGTACCATGTTCCATGTGTTAGTTGGCATCCCTAGAGCATAACTTGACATGCTAATGATAGTTTATCCACTATAGCGCATCTCTGATTGATTTTACTCTGATTTTTATGGACTAAAGCACAGAATCTGCTTTTGTCCTACTTTTCTGAGTTTTAAGCTGCTTTATCCTACTTTTAGGATGCACAAAGGGCGCTAGGATGTCTTAAGAAAGTCTGTTGCTTTTGCCATCAACCACCTTCCATACTTTTCTCTTAAAAGCCACTCAGTTTCTGATTTCGTGTCACACGTTGCCTTTCAAGGCCCACTTAGCCAATTCGTGACCTCTAACCTAGAGTTGGGTTTGACTTTTTGTCATATATGGAGATTTAGTAACATAGGCTTGCCAACTGTGAGCCAATTCGAATGCTCCCTAAAACTTTCGATTTTTTATCATTTGTAATATATTTGTATTGCTAACTTATTAGCAAACATGAGATGAATAAAAGTAAATACATCAGATCTTCTTTACTCTGGTGATTCTGCCATTTTTTAATCTCAAATTTTCTGCATTCTTTGTGAATTAAGTGAAGTTCAATTTTGTTTCTAGATCAGGCTGTGCAAAATCTCACAGGAATGGAATAAATGCATATCTGTGACAGGTTGAGAGCTATAACAGGAAGAGAGCTCTCATTTGCTAGAGGTGTTAAAGAAGGGAAAAGAAATTCCAAGGGCTTTGTTAAAGATCTAGCTGAAACAAGGAAAGTTTATGGGCATCTTCAATGTGAGATTTACTAATTCTCTGTTTTCATCGCTGAAGTTATAAATCTGCTGTAAGGATCTTTATACTGAAGTTATAAATCTGCTGTAAGGATCAATATCTAAGGGAATGCTGCTGACATTTCTGCTCTTATTCAAACTTAAAAGTTGTTTTCTTTACTTTTTATGATAAACACGCATCTTTGCGTTATTATTATGTCTAAGAAGGTGCACCTTTGGAAGGGCCCTCGTCTTAATTACAGCTTTCTGAAAGCAGTTCACATGGTTGATTATAGCATTGCCAATAACAGCATAGTCATGCCTCCATTTATTGATATTTCAAACCCTCTTGAATTTGGACCTTGACTCCATCAACCTGATTAGATTGGCACAGCTCTACTCTTTCACCCACTTACCTCAAAGAATACATCTTTTCATAAGATTTCCCCCCTTGTGTCATAGGAAGACCAACCTAAAGTGAGAGGAGGTGTTGCTAAGGTGACATTAGGCAACCTTCCTAAGTTCCACCTAGGGTTGCACTTGTTTCAACTTTTCAGGGCTTTATAACTTTATGTGCAAGTTTGTGTGGTAACAAATTGGAGCTGTTGCCGGGAACAAAGTCCAATTCCCTAGATTTAGTGGATCTTTGATAGTGATTTGATGAGGGCATCCTTTGAATATCATATTCTCATCCGTGACTCCACAAAGAAGCAAAGCCTTGTTCCAAAAGATTTGAAGTGAACTTGATGTTTGTAGAGGTGAGGACATCCAACAAACTTGAAGGTAATGAAGACTCACCTTTGACTCCACTAATATGGAAATGAGGTATGATGATGATATGTTTTTCAAAATTTAATCACTTTTTGATTCAATAATTTTGGAAGTGAAAAAATATAGCATCAGTACAAGAAAGGTTGGATGCTGAAAATTATAGACCTTAAGATTTCTTAGGCATTTCTTGGATATCCAAATGAGCACCCTCCTCCAAAATGTTAATTTATCTAACCGCCACTAGAGAAATAGTCAAATCTAGACTATTTGTAATTTACTGATTTTTAACTGGTTATTTTCAACGCAAGCAAAAATCTAAGAAAATGGATCCAATAAAACACAGATTTTTCTGCTCTTCAAATCATTTCATCATTTAAATCATTTCAGAACTTACAAGAGCTCCTGTACTCAAGAAAATGTCTCCACTCATAATAACTCAATACACAACAAACCTACAAATTCCAGAAATCTACCAGGAAGAATCAGACTACAATTCTGCTAGGCTGTACAGACTATACGGCCCTTCCATACTGATTGTACGAATCCATATGGATTGTACGGATTTCGACACACTGCTGAAAATCAAACTGCAGGCTGAGATCTGCAAATACCGTACTGTTGTATGGAAATTGCACGATCTGCTCAAAAGTTGTACGGCCTGCCCTACTCCTCCTGCTATTGCTTCGTCTTCTGCTCACCAATGGATGGAAATCAAATGTCCTTCTCCAATCTCCCTCTTACTCACTTCTCTCGTAAATAATAAATGTGTCTTCTCTTAACCCTTGCTTCTTTTTTATAATTTTGAGTTGGACCAAATCCCTAATCTCAACGATCAAGATTAAATCTAATCTTGACTTGAGATCAATGGCCCACATTTAATTTAAATCACTAATGCCTTAACTTAGGCACTTTATTAAATTAGACTCACTTTATAAAAATGCATTCACTTTAATTAATAAATCAATAAAGTGAACCTTCAAAAAGATAAGATATATTTAATGATGATTTACATGGGTTAGACACACCCCAAGGAAATACCTATCTGAGCTACAGTCATCAACACTCCCTATTAGAGAGGAAGGTATTCTTCACCATTCCAAGCTTGTCTCGAAAGAAGACAAACTTCCCTTTCACCAAATTTGGTGAGTATGTCTGCAACCTACTAATCTGTAGGAATGTACTAGAGCTTGACTGCTCCCTTCAAGACCCTGTCTCCGATGAAATGGTATTTGATCTCAATATGCTTTGATCCATCGTGAAACACAAGATTCTCCGAGAGTTTTATGCAACTCTGATTGTCACAATGAATCATATTGTAGGCTCCATCTCTTGACCAAATAATCATATTGTAGGCTTCACACTTGCCAAGTTGGCTCCCATGTACTCGGCTTCTGTTAAACTAAGTGCTACTAAAGTGTGTTTCCCGTTGAACCGAGAAATTGTTGCCGACCCCAACCTAAAATAGCACCCTAAAGTGCTCTTTTGATTTGTATCTCTATGCCCGGTCTGAATCTGAGTAGCCCTACAACCTCACTCCATCTCCACGAAGGTACCTCAAGTCATACTCTAGTGTGCGCTACAAGTATCTAAGCACATGCTTTGTTGTGATTCAATGTACTTGCCTTAGCTCCACCATCATCTCCACGAAGGTACCTCAAGTCGTACTCTATTGTGCGCTACAAGTATCTAAGCACATGTTTTGTTGTGATCCAATGTACCTGCCTTGGCTCCACCATGTACTGACTCAAGGTGTTCACAGCAAAGCATATGCCTAGCCTAGTGTTGACTAGATACATCAAGGACCCAATAAGTTGCATGAACAGTTTGGAATCTACCAACTCTGACTCTAAAGAATCAACCTTCTTCAGGTTGGTTACCATCGGTGTGGCCATTGATCTACAATCCTCCATTTTAAATCTCTTCAAAATCTCCACTGTGTACTTCCCTTGTCCAAGGAAGATCTCTCCCATCCTCTGACATACATCCAACCCCAAAAAGTAATGCATCAGCCCAATATCCTTCATCTCAAATTATGTTGCCAAGTCTAACTCACATCCTTCAATCAGCTTCTCTACCGTTGTGAGTATCAAGTCATCCACATAGAGCACCAAGATGAGTCGCTCAAATCCAACAAGTATGAAGTACAAGTTGGAATATGCCTCACTCTTGGTAAAGCCCATGCTCTGCAAGTAGTTGTCAATCCTAGAGTACCACGTTGTGGGTTCCTGTTTGAGTCTATACAAGGATTTCGTAAGCCTGCACACATGTAAATCTCTGTCATGTACCTCGAATCCCCATTGTTGCTCTATATATACCTCTTCCTTAATGACCCTATTGAGGAAGGTTGTCTTCACATCCATCTAGTGAATCCTCCACCGCATCTCTAAAGCAATAGATATCATGGACTGGATAGAAGCATATCTAGCAATAGGAGCAAAAGCCTCCTCGTAGTCAACTTCCTCTCTTTGAGAGAATCCTTTGGCCACAAATCTAGCCTTGAACTTCTCCACACTACCATCTGTTGAATGTTTGATTTTGAACAACCACCTAGAGGTCACGACTAACTTCCCCTCTGGTCTCAGTACTCCCAAACATCATTCTTCATGATGGAATAATACTCCACCATGGCATCTCTCCATACCGGTTGGTTGGTTGCTTCCTCAAAGCTAGAAGGCTCTCAGTCTATGATGTTGGTCATCAGGGCCATATAAGTTGGGAGAGTTACCTTAGTGGCCTGCTCTCTCTAAAAGTACTACTCGGTGCCTGTACGTGTTCCTGAGC
This sequence comes from Pseudotsuga menziesii, assembly GCA_001517045.1. Classification (NCBI taxonomy): domain Eukaryota; kingdom Viridiplantae; phylum Streptophyta; class Pinopsida; order Pinales; family Pinaceae; genus Pseudotsuga; species Pseudotsuga menziesii. The sequence continues at coordinate 75,736 of LPNX010758514.1, read as the reverse complement.
ATCCCTCAATGTATGCCCAACCACCTAGGTCTCTTGGCTGATCTGAAAGGGGCTAATTCTTCCACTTCCCCTGAAGGTTGGCTCTCTGCACTAGGAGTCTATGAGCTTTGCTCACCTTCGAAGCTAATTGCTCTATGTCCTTTGCAATTGTGGGTAAATCATGAGATTTCTTGAAGGCCAAGTTCTCCTCGAACTTGACATCTCGACTCACCACTGTCTTCTATTGTCCTCGCATGATTCAAAGAGAATTGCTCCATGCCCTCTGCAACTGTGGGTAAATCCTCTACAACTGTGGGTAAATCATGAGATTTCTTAAAGGCCAAGTTCTCTTTGAACTTGACATCTCGACTCACCACTATCTTTCATTGTCTTGGCATAAAAACTCTGTAAGCTTTCAAAATCTCGTTGTTGTTGATTTTTGGGCAGCATCGAGAGCCATTCTCAGGAGTTTGGCATCAACCCAGGCTGAGGACCTAATCATGGACTAGGATGTTGATGTACTTAATCAACATGAATAAACCTTTTCTTATGAAGATTCTAGAAGACAAGTTTGACCATTGAAAGTGTGAAGAAGACAAATATGTAGTACTTATGAGAAGTTATTGGAAGAGAGCTTATCTCTTAGCACATGTGGATCATTTGAGAACTTAAGGGTCATAAAGACCTGTTGCAGCTGCAACATTTTCCCAAAATTCTAAAAATTTCGGGACCCTCCTTTTAATTCATTTGCTCAGTGTTTTGGTTTTGCTTGATGTTTGTTCAAGGAATATTTTTATGCTGGTGTTGTTTTACGGCTTACATTGATTTTTTGCCCTGTCGTCGAAAGCGTTTGAGACTATGAGTCGGAAATGCAGTTAACTGTGCGCCCGCCGTTGCAGAAAAGTAACAAGAAATCAGGTCCGATCCCAAGGTTACTGGTCTCCGACGTGCTTTATTTGTTTCTCTTAATCGGCGGTTTTGATGGAATACCATCGGAACGTGTTGTCTCTACGGTTTCCGCCGTTGCGGATGATGCATTGCGAGGTCCTCCGACGTTTGTATTAACCTCTTCTGATCCCCGCCGTTTTGATCCGCAAATCCTTAGTCTTTTCAACTTTCGCCGTTGCGGCTATAGAAAGCACTATCCTTCCGATATAGTTTGATTTTTGTTTTCTGCTTGACCGATATTTTTCACCTAAGCCATGTTTATTTTGACTCCGATTGTGACTGGTCTGCGAAGCTCGGTGTCTTTATGGTTTCCGCTGTTGCGGCTCTTCAACCAACTATTGGTCCAAGGCCTTAGTCTGATGAACTCCGATGCGAAGTTTTATTGTTTTCTCCTGTCGATGCCACTGCGGACCTCATAGTCGTTTCATCATCCGCCGTTGCGGAGATGCTGCTGACAGGATCGCTGATCCCGTAGTCGTTTTGCCGCCCGACAGTCTTATTTTTTCCCGCCGATTATTTGTTGACCGGGACATATATATTGGGGTTCGGGGTTTATTATTTTTTATTGTTGTTTTTGCGAATTGCCCGTGCTGTCGTTATCATTTCGAGCAGAACCACGTACTCGCTGTCGGTACCTTGTTCCTAGGTGGCTCCACCGTGGAGGTTTGCGGATTTTCTCGCCAGTCGCGCAGCACATTGCCAGGTAGGCCTTTATGCCCGTTCTACTTTTCCGTTCGAATGGTCGAGCTGAGTTTGTCGCCCTTGGTTAGTTCCCGCCTCTGCGGTTAGTGGATACCTAGTTTTCCGTTTCAGCGCATATATATATAATCTATGAAGATGGTTTGGCTGCCTGGTGGGGGGGTTTTGTTTGTTTGATGATTAAATTCACAGCCGTTATGAGTTTGCAACCCACACCCGACTGCTTGGGAAACCGGTGCAGACGGGCGTTACGCTGTCTGCACCAATTTCCCCCAGTCTGTGTATGGCCGTCTGAAGAGGGTAGTTCCCTATTAGTTGCAGGAGGAGGGCATTTTCTTGTTTATTTCAGAGATGCTGAGGTTTTGGTTCCCCAGTATGGTCGCTCGTGTTTCTTGTGGACCAGGGTCACGTTTTTGAGGTTACACCCGCTTAGGATGAGATTGTTAATGGGACGAGTTAGTTCATAGCGCCGAGGGGGTGATTTGAGGCTGTTTTTTCTTTGACGAGGGGAGGGGGATTTTCTTCATTTTAGAAAGGCCATAATCTTATGAGTCGATTATGCAAATTTTTAATCATGGGCTAGTTTTAGCTCTTTTGGCAGATTGGTTTGTGCAGGAACATTTGGTATTTGAATATTGTTTGTTTATTTTTCATAGTTGCAATTATGATTAGCCTAAACGAGGTAAAACACTCATTCAGTTTGTCTCCATTTTTTAATATCATTTAGGAATGGCTCAACAGAACCTAAAGGATTTTGTGTATGACAGGGAAATCCTTCCGAATTCGAGATGTCTAAACGACAGAAGAAGGCTCCTATAGTAGAGGAGGAACCCGATGTTGAAATTGTCACCAAGGTTGAATACACCTACGAAGACACCAGATGCATAGTGGGTGTGGAGCCTAAATATAAATGGGGGGAAGTCTACCGACTAATAACACACCGGGAGGTACCTGACACAGGTTTCGAGGAAGAAACTATATATGCAAATATAGAGAGATCTACTCTAATGAGGGTTGCTACCAGACCTGAGCTTTTCCCGTGCTCAGAGGTGATTGGATGGATTCTGCCCAGGGCAGATGTAACTATCATGATTTTGGCCAACGTGGACAAACAGGGTTATGCTGCTTATAGCCCTGGGTACGTATCACTAGCCTACCACTTACCGGAGGCCCAGTTATACTTGACTGAATACTGGCTAAAGACAATTAATCTGGACCTAGTCGAGACACTGAAAAGAATGCTGGTACCTGGCAAGAGTTTCAAGACTAGGCCATCAGGGGAATATGATACTGCCACTTTAAGGAACCCTTACAAGTTCATTGTCCTGATGCTGAACAAGATTTTTGGGAGAGCCCACGGTAAAAGTTTCAAGTTGGGTTGGGTCCCTATCATCTTCTATGTTGCAACCCAAGGGACAGTGTTCAACTGGGCGAACATTTTATCAAACAGCTTCTCGGCCTGCATTGCTTCAGCATTAGAAGGGGTGTCCCAGAAAAAATCAGAGTTCTACATGAGCTCTATACTGATTGATTGCATACTATGCAACCAACCCTTCCCAAATCTAAGGTGTATTTGGGATCGAGAGAGAACACCAATCTACTCAGCCTACAAGCCACTGTGGGCACATAAGTACCACAGTCACTATAGAGAAGTGTGTGAACATTTCCTTATGCCATTATATACATTGATTTTCTTAAAAGAATGCAACTGCATGTCGAAGGAAGCACTGCAAGTTATTGAAGAATATGCGAATTACTACTTAACGGAGGATGGACTGTATATCAGAATGTATGGATGCTCAAGAGCACCTTCAATACTGCCAAAATATGCCACTGATTATGTGGTACATAAGGAGGCAGTTAGACAAGTCTTTTTGGATGGTATAGGGAGCTTTTTATTTGAACATAAGAAGGCAACTTATCCTCCCTTACCATTCAGGTTTGGAAGCTATAAGTTCACAAGAGTCAAGAAAGCCGATGAATTTGTAGAAGAATTGGGGAAATTCCATTTTGGGGAAATAAATTTCCACAGGAATGATTCCCGAAATAAAGTGGCAGAGCACTTCAGGGAAGCAAATGTACATTTTGAGTATACTAGCCACTGGGATAAAGACGAATCGATCTTTCGAAATGCAGAAAACTTAACTGCATTGAGAAGAAGATTCAAAAAGAAAATCACCACTAAGGCGGGAAAGGACAGGATAAGCAGAAAAAGGCAGATGAAGAGGAGGCTAGAAAAAGAGATGAAGATGCTAGGAGACTAGCACAAGAGGCTGAAAGCTGGTTTAAAGGTGAGGAGGAAGAAAAGAGAAAAGCTCAACAGGAGGCAGCTAGAAAGGCAGAAGAAGATGCCAGGACTGAAGAAGAAGAAAGGAAAAGGAAAATGGATGAGAAACTTAGGAAGCAGGAAGCAGAAAGAATAAAACTGACAGAGCAACAAGCTTCCGATCCTATAGACATTCAGGTTCAGGATGTGGGTAATCCTGATGTTCAAGATCCTGAGGCAGCTGCTAGCAGCACAATAGGACAGGCTGCTGTCCTTACCCTAAGACTAATTCCTTTCGAGCAGAAGAAAGGGGAAGAGGTGTCGGATTTCAACACTATATTTTACGAAAAGGAAAGAAAAAGAATTGTGAAGAGGACCGAGAGGAAGGTCGAGACTAGGGGGCAGTCCGGTAAAATGATAAATGATACAATCGTGGTGTATGGGACAGACAGGGATCCAAGATTCACTATCAGAGCTGGAGCAGCATTGATCCATGCTTCTGAGGACAATGTGGACCGGATAATGACTGATCTTGAACAGTCAAAGAAGTCTGCTGCCCAACTAAAGGATACCCTAAGAAGGGAAAGGGAGGAAAGTGGTAGATTGAAAAGAAAGTTCGAAGACATACAACATGAAATAAAGTCTTCAAAAGCTGAGCTCCAGTTCCTCCAAATAGAGAACAGATCTCTGGAGGTTGCCCAGGAAAATCTAGAAAAACTGCAGCAAGAATGTCAGGGGCTAAGGACTGAAAAGGATGAATTGAAAACGATGTGGAAGCCTTCATACAGAAAAGGATCAGCTGCTCAGTAAGATAGGTGAGTTGAAGTTACAGAAAGCTACCTTGGAGGAGTCTGAAAAGCAATCTCAAGTACAGACTGTAGAGCTTAAAGAACAGGTTACTTCATTAACAACAGCTCTAGAAGAGGCCAGGGAACAGCAAGTCAACCTTCAGCCTTTCAAGGAGCATGTTCTAGCACAAAGAAGCAAGATGCACCAGTTGCAAGTATCAATAGAAGAAGAGAGGTGCAGGGTTGTGCAAATAGACAATAGACTAGAAGAAATTTTAAAAAATTCTTCATATTTCGTGGACAGATCACAGGACATTCTAGAAGTCTTGACGGGAAGATTAGCCAGGTTAGAAGCAAATGAGGAAACCCCTGCAGATCTGCAAGTAAAAGATCAACAAGGCCTGTGGCAAGACTATGATCTATTGGAGTTTGCCATAAACACAGCCGAGGAATTCAAGAAGGCTGTAAAGAAGACAAAGGGAGCTTGTACAAAGTTCTGTAGGAGGCTTTTGATTACTTACAATCGTTGTCGGGTTGCTGCTGAACGGAGGATGGACACCTTTCTAGACCACAACCTATTTTTGGAGATGTTACAAAGTAGATATCAGGAAGACGAACAAAGGATTCAACACATCAAAGCCCTAGATGAGCAGACCCTGAGAAATGAGGTAGATCATTCCGCGATTAGTGTACAGTTGCTAGAGGATCAACTTCGCCTGAGCTCAGCTAGGATCGAAGTAATAAGAAATCAAGCCGCTAAATTTGAAATCAATATTCGTTTTTTAGAACCCTCTGAGTTCGAAAGCATTGCCTCAGAAGCTTCAGTGTGGAAGAAGTTCTTGAACAGTCAAGCGAGACCCTCCTCATAAGTGCTTTACTTGTTTGTTTTATTGTAATATATTGTAAATTCTATAAGCACTTAATGTAAGAAAAGTGTGGGAGGCGAAGCGTTGGGGAAGCCCAAGAGTCATTTGTGGGCAGCCCAACAGTTTTGCTTTTGTATAAATATAGAAGAATTAGAGAGGAGAGGGGCTTTTTCCCAGAGAAACTTGTGAACTACTTGTTGTAAGAGGGACTAATTCGTTTTGCAATAAGAAATTACAAATTTTTGCCTGTTGGAGAAAGTGCTGTGTGGAATGTTCAAATGTGATGAAATGAACAATGTTGAAGGGGAACTATTTCATTTTCAACTGTGTTTCATTAACTGTGAGATCGTTCTAACTTTCTGAACTTATGTTCTTACATGAATGTTCTCTAGTTTATTCTGTGATAAATTCCACTATGAATAATGAATGTTTTAACAGTTGACGAGCTATCTTGTCGTGTATATCTTTATTCATGTTTATGTGTTTTGATTCTAAGAACAGCTATCTGTGATTTATCTTAACATATGAACAGTATTACATTACTCATGAATTGATAATCTTGCTCCCTAGGGACAATTTAGTTAGTGTTGTTTTTCTGGTTGTGTGTGATTTGGATGCGAGAGAGTCTAAGACGAGAGGTAAGAACCTGCGCATCACATTGTGACCACCCCTTACATTCTTCATCAATCTGCATCTTAGATACGCACTTGCATATCATACTTAAAGTCAAAAATACAAAAATATATACGGTAGACCGGGCCGCAACCAGTAAAACCCTTTGTTTTTGTTACTTGACCTACGGTAGCTGGACTGCAAACCGAACGGATTCCCTACACCAAACAGTCACGGGCTAGTTGGAAACGTTGACTGGGGAGAATCCCTTGCTGTTGCTGCCTGCAAATTTCCAGGCCTCAACAAGACCTATCGCCCACCTAAAAGAGGTCATGAACACCTAGTGCCCAAGTCAAGTAAAGAATGAAAGTCTCTTATGATAATGTAACTTGAGTCTGTGTGGGCCATAAAGACCAAGAAGAATGCTTAAGATAGCTTGTTTAAGGAACTATGATTATAGAACCCCAATGAAGGTTCAGGTACCCTTAGTGATGGTCCAAGAGCCCACCAGTAAAGGACCAAGAACCCACTAAAGATCAAAAGATCGAAAAGATTAAAAGACCACAAAAGGGTCAAAACATTAAAAAGATTAAAAAGACCAAAAAGTGGAAACACCAACAATGGACTAATTTATTATTTTTACTCCTTGACTTATGGATTGAACTCTCAATGGCAAACTATAAATAAAGGAAGAATTCTCATTTTGAGCTACACAACACATGTGATCTTCATAGCTGATTCAAGAAGTCTTTTTTGGGGGTTTATTGTTGTTGTTTCTCTCTATCATCACCATCACAAGTCTGACTCAAAATTAAAGGCAGTTGCAGGCTCTGCTAGGCCTCTCTCCACTCAGTCGTGCCCTAGCTAGGGCCTTCTTCCAGCAGTTGAGCCCTGTCAGAGCCTTCTCTAAGCAGTCGAGCCTTGTCTAGGGCCTTCTCAAAGAAGTCGAGCCCTGTTTAAGGCCTGTCCCATCCAGCTGCAACCTTGTAAGGGATGATACTCAGCCACCAAATCTGCTGGGCAGTCAAGCAGTCAAACAGCACAGTCCTATAAGCTTCAAATAGTCAATGGAAGACATTCAAACAGACAACGACAACTTTCCTTCAGTCAAACAGTCAACGACATACTCTACTTGGTCAATGACAGTCTCAATTTTTTGTCTAACAGCAGTTGGTGGCAAAAATTAGTGTTTGACATGGCAGCAGTCTTCTTGTTCAAGATTGATATCATCATACACAGGCATCATCTTATTTATCAGTCTTCTCTTTGGTCAACAGGGACCTCATTTCAATGATTTGTAGAGGTTAGGATTTGACAAGTTAATTATTGGCAGTAGTCATCAATTACTGGCAGTCTTTTATCCAACAGTCCTCTCTTGATTTGCAGAGGCAGAAGGAGGTCCGTTACAGAGCTACTGCAAGCTCAATCAAGCCCCAAGAAGTTCAAGATGGCAGACAGATCAATGATGGCAGAATTTTTGTATCAGATTGCATAAGTTATCATCAGCATCTACATGCTGCTAATAGAAGGCCACCATTAGGCCCTAGTAGGTTGCCATGGTTTATCTTCTTTGAAGGTCAAGGGTTTTCCCTAGCATGAATCTATTTATGCTACAGGATGGCACAATGTGATGAAGAGACAGTTATGCTATCTTCTACAACTAGACTAAGTCTTGGTGCTAGCAGTATTATGTGATCTAGTATAGCTATGCTAATGTGACTTGTTTCAAAGACAATGCTTCTGTAACTAGTACCATGGAGTGCTAGACTTGAGTGTTAGAGTTGATACTACAGTTTCATGTCCTACATGAAAAGATAAGTACTTGCTCTCTCTATTTCAGTATACCCTTATGTGTGAAATGGTTTTGTTGTTCATGGTCAGTTGATGTATACTTGTTCTTCTATCATGAATCTCTAATAAGAAAGGTTGTTGGGTTTTTCCCTTTGAAGAAAAGGGTTTTCTCAAGGTAAATTATGGTGTCTACTGTGCATGCTTGATGTGACGTAATCTGTTTACTTTCATGCCTATTGTAACATGATGTGTTTGTTTCCTGCTCTATGATAGTTTACTATTACATCTAATTAATGCTACACCGCTCATACATGATACTTTCATGTGTAATTATGCAAAAGAAAAATTTTAAATTGTAATCATAATATTCATAATTACAAGTTTATGAAAGTAGCTAAAAATTCAACAGTTGTATCCCACAAAGAAGCCCTTCTCACAAGAAGGATCCAACTTTGTCCTCTTCTCCACAGGCACGTGGATGTAGACTAGAAAACCAAAAATCCTGAGATGTCCTATCTCAGGTCTCACCTCGATGAATGCCTTCTCTAGGGTTTTGCCCTCCAAGATCTTATGAGGACTCCTGTTCTGTAAATACACGACTGTGTTGCATGCCTATGCCCATAGAAACAACGGCAAACTTTTCTCGTGGATCATGGCCTTTACAGAACTAATGATATATTTGTTCTTCCTCTTTCCAACCACATTCTGTTGTGAGCTGTAGGCAACGGTTTTCTCCCTCTTGATTCTGCTTCCTTGCAAAAATATTTCAACGCATTGGAGGTATACTCACCCCTATTGTCTAATCTCAACACCTTTATCTTCTTTTCTATTTGGTTCTCTACCTGAGCTTTGAACTCCTTGAACCAACTAAAGACCTCATCATTGTTCTTCATGAAGTAGATCCAAGTCTTCCTAGAGAAATCATCAAAGAATGACACATAGTAAGATGCTCCCTTCACTAATGCAAGTGACAAAGGCCCACATAGAACTAAATGGATCAGATCTAAGACACCCTTGGATCTACTCTCGCTGCTATGGAATGAAGTCTTGACATTCTTGTTAAAGTTAGTGCAGCTACAAGACCCATTCTCATGGAGGATGGTACCCTAGTTAGTTAACTAGGGCAGAGTAAGACCCTAGAAGGTACCCTAGGGCCCCCTAGTAGTGTCATGGGGTTCTTGGTCTAGGACCAAGTAGGTTGATGTCATGGCACAGTCCCTAACATATGGTTAGGGCCCCTATATGTCTCTAGGGTATTCTAGTCTGGGACCAGACAATTTCTTGGACACGATGTCCAAGCAGATTCTGTAGGTTGAGACAGAGACTTCCATGTCTGGGACAAGGCAGATTCTTGGTCTGGGACCAAGCAGTTCCTGCAATTAGCTAACCTGGTGAATCTTGGTCAAGTTGACCAAGATGATGATGTGTGATGTTCTCTCTCCTAATCAGTTATTGCTAGGTTGTTTTTCAAGGAACTAGCCACCCCTTGATGATATCACTAGCACCTAACCCTTAGGAACAGTATTGAAAACCAAAGGATCACATCATCCAGTTTGGATCTTCCCCTTATACAATGATGATAAGAAAAATATATAAAACAACGTACCTTGAGAGAGAGAAAAGATTAAAGTCCTTGGTCTTGTTGGTCCTAAAGGTAAAAGGAGTTGTTTGTCCACCTTTATGGTACACCTTGATCTTGTGGGTATGAGGGTTGTCTTATTGTGACCTATGTTACCAGAAACGTGATGACATCATACGTTTCTCTCCAAAACCGGTTCAGAAACGGAGACAGAACCAAAAACGACATTTTTTATGCTCGTTCTCGTTTTTTAAGATAAAAAACCGTTTCTCACGAAACGACTACCGTTTCTTCTTGTTTCCATTAATCATTTCTGAAGTTTTAGGTGCCTGTAGTTTTCAATTTCTGCTATCCTATACGGATTTGGCAGGGTTGGGGATCAAACCACCGGGATTGTCCATCATCCATTAGCAGTGGGACTTTGCCATTTAATATTTCTTACGAACTATGCCCTTTAATGTTGTTTACTTAGGGCAGGAGGATGATGTCGATTGCTTTGAGGTTTTAGGGGAGAGAGGGGCCACCATCCCACATAGCCAACAGATCCCGATCAGGTGCCAAGTTCAGTTGGAACTTGATGTCAAAATATTGCTAGTCTCTTTAATTAACCTCAGCGCTTTGATTTTATGAAACTAATTTATGGTTTTGAAATGGAGATAGACGGCGATATGGCTTGGGAGGTGTCTACCAGGTGGAGATAACATAACATATACTATGGGTGAAGTAGGGTGAAAGAGGTTTCAGTTTAAAAAATATTTGTGTTTGTAGGCTGTAGGAAGATGGATTCTGTTTCTGGGATTAATTTTGTTCTTGAATTTTTTTTGCAACTTTGCATGGTAGAGGGAACCATGTCAATTGATTAAAAAATTTATGATAAAAGAGTTTTCAGAGTGATTAATATTATTTTAATGACAGTGAAAGTAAGTTAAATCTCATTTAAGTAATTTGTTGGCATCTTCAAGCATTATAAATTAAATTATACAGTGAATTTATATCAATCCTTGAAAATTCAATTATACAATAAATTCACTTCAATCCTAGCTCTCTGCGATAACCCAACACAAATAGCAATTCAGTGTCAAAATCTTATTCTAATTTTTTTGTTATCATGACATATGATCAATACCTTTGACAACCTCAATTGCATTTCAGTATATCTGATTATCTGATATCTCTACTCCTCTTTAAATTCAATCTCAATTGCATTTCAATATATTTGATTATCTGATTTCTATGCTCCTCTTTAAATTCAATGTTCTTGTTTTTCTCTCTCCTCGTTTCTTATATGCGAAACCTCTGAACACCGTTTCTCGTACTGTTCTCGTTTCTCGTTTCTGGTAACATAGATTGTGACCCCATTTGGTTGACTTATGGTCCTTTATCTTACTTGGTCCTGGCACTCTTATTGTGTGTACCTTTTGTATGATGACTTTTACATTATGGTTTTTATTTTTGGACCATTGGTACACTATCCTAAGTCAACTTTTATGGTATGGTTTATTTTATAAGATCATTGGACCATTTTATTTTGAGGTTTTATTTTATAAGACCATTGGACCATTTTTCATGGTTTTATTTTGTACCATTTTATTTTACCTTTGGACCATTGGTACCCTATGTTAAGCTTTGTCAAGTTTATAAATTTAAAAGTTTCATTTGAACTTGGCATCTTGATCTGATTCTTCGTCTGCCTTTAAAGCCAGTCGCTTACTTGAAGTCGAGGGTACCTGCTGTCGTTCCTGCTCTGCGTCACTGTGTATCCATGCCAATGTGACTATGTGTCCCTGCTCATTGTGACTGTGTGTCCATGCTCAACGTGACTGTGTGCCAAGCATGACTGTGTCTCTTTCCTGCCAGCGTGACTGTGTCTCTTTCCTGCCAACGTGACTGTGTGCCAAGCATGACTGTGTCTCTTTCCTGCCAGCGTGACTATGCGTGACAATGTGCCCAGTGTGACCGTGTCTCTTTCTTGCCAGCGTGACTATGTGTCCCTACTCGACGTGACTGTGTGTCCCTGCTCAACGTGACTATGTTCCCAGCGTGACCATGTCTCTTTCCTGCCAACGTGACCGTGTGTCCCTGCTCAACGTGACTATGTACCCAGCGTGATCATGTCTTCCCTCCACCAACGTGACCATGTGTCTCTTTCCTCCCAGTGTGACTATGTGTCCCGACTCAACGTGATTGTGTATCCATGATCAACGTGATTGTGTATCTATGATTAACGTGATTGTGTGTCCATGCTCAACATGACTGTGTGCCCATGCCCAGCATGATTGTGTGTCCTTGCCAGCATTACTGTATTTCACCTGCTCAGCGTGATTGTGTGTCCCTGCTCATCGTGATTGTGTGTCCCTGCCAGCGTGACTATGTTCTCTTGCCAACATGACTGTGTTCCACCTACTCAACGTGACTGTGTGTCCCTGCCAGCATGACTGTGTTCTCTTGCCAGGGTGACTGTGTTCCACTTTCCTAGTGTGATTGTGTGTCTCTTACTCAGTGTGACTGTGTCCCTCTTGCTCAGCATGACTGTGAGTGTCTGCTAAGTATGATTATGTGCTAGTATGACTATATCTTCTCTACTAGTGTGACTCTATTGGTCATGACTTAGTCTCTCTGCTGATGTGTTGCTAAAGCCTGAGTAATTGATTGAAGTTTCTCTTCCTATTAACTAAGAATCTAAGGTCTGTATCCTTATTTCTTTAACCCTCTTCAGCTCTCTCTCAAGGTACGTCATTTGTTCATCTAGGTGACTTGTCCCTTCAGTGACAAGATCAAAACCTAAGAGTATCTGAGTATGAGGGTGATTCAAAATAATTCTAGATTAGTATTGTTATGATTCTTTACAACTATTATCTCCTATACATTATTTTATCAGTTATAATATTGTTACTGTACATGGCATTTGATAAATCATCTCAAGGACTAACTTTAATGCAGTGACCAGTGGAGTGTTAAAGTTGAAAGAGATGAAAATTAGTTTGATTTTATTGCAGTTTAAATTTATTGAAGTTGTACTAACCTAAATCTAACCTTGTTTCATAATTTTGTTTATGCGTTAAAGTATATTTTTTATGTTAAATCATAACCTAGCCCTAAAATTTAACATGGTATCAAAGCTTAGGCTATAGCTAATTCTATCTTGCAGCTAACAAAGACTACATAGATCCTAAGGTAAGGTTTGTACCTTAATCAACTTGATTACATAAGCTTATTTAACATACTCTTCAAGTTGACAAGTAAGGTTTGAAGATGACTACTCCTTCAATAAAATCAAAAGATAGGCTTGAGGGAGCCTCAAATTTCAATGCATGGAAGGCTAAGGTTGTAAATATCCTAGAAGAGAGCGATCTAGATGACTTGGTCACTAGAGTTGTTGAAGAGCCCACTACAGCTCAAGGAAGAGCAACATTCAAGAAAAAGCAAGCCACGATAAAGAGAGTTATCTTTGACTCGGTCAAAGACAACTTGACGCCTGCAATAGCTCCCTTAAGGACAACTAAAGAATGCTTTGATGCTCTAGCTAATAATCTCTATGAAAAGAAATCCCCTACTCAGAGAAGGGCTTTGGAATAGGAACTTTGTTCACTAAAGATGGAGAAGGATGAAACAATTGCTACCTTCTTCTCCAAGATCTCTCAAATAAAAGATCGACTCATGGCCATTGGAGATAAAGTAGATGATGATGATCACATGCATACAGTTTTGGATGGTCTTCCTGCATCTTGGGAGACATTCCTAGCCTTAGTAAATGGAAGAGAGGTTTTGCCAAACTTTGAAAGGTTGTGGCATGACTGTTTAAAAGAAGAAGGAAGGATCCAGAGTAGACCTGCGCCCCCACCTAAAAAGGATCATGCACCAACCATTAAAGCAATGAAAGGATATTCCCTAGCACAAGGATAATGGTAAGGAACCTCAACGTAAGTACTTTCATAAATCTAATGTTATATGTTACAATTGTGGTAAGATTGGTCATTATGCAAGGGATTGTAAGAAACCACTTAACAAGAATTGGCATAGGAAGAAACATCATGCCTCAGTTGTTACAGAAAAAGAACAGCCTCAGCCAAAGAAATCAAGGGGTGACACCAAGGACCCAAATTAAGAAAAAGAATATTTATGGGCTTCAGCACTCACAAGTACCATCCCCAACTTATCAGATTCCTGGTGGATAGATAGTGGAGCCACCAGACATATGACTAGATTCAAGAAGGCCCTGGCAGTTTTTGAGGCCAAGAAGTTCCATAAGATAGTGGAACTTGGAAATGGAAGTACCTATGACATTAAAGGAGTTGGTTCAACTACCTTACAACTTGATTCAGGTACGTTGATTAATATTAGAGAAATTTTATATGTTCCTAGTCTAAAGAAGAATGTTATTTCAGTGACAGTTTTAGAAGACAAGGGGTTCTTTGTAACCTTCTCAAAAGGAAAGGCTTTGATATGGCCTAAAGGTAGAAGTATAAGCTCAGCCATCATGATTGGAGTTCGTGAAGGTGAGCTCTATAAGGTCTCAGGACATGTTGTTAAAGCTCTATACCCCGGTCAAGTTTTAGAGATCAAGAGGGATCCAATTGTGCTCTTCAGTCCCCAATAGAGTGGGGTTGTAGAAAAGGAAAGTATAGATGTGATCTTCCATCGGTCCTCCAATGAATCAGAGATTGAAGTCTACAAGACTTCTCATTTAGAGAAGCAAAGGGAGAAGGCCAAGAAACCTTCATTTGATCTCATTAAGAAGACTATTGAAATTCTTCAAACTTGCTCCAATGAGAGCCATGGCACCAATTCAGTCTATTCTCATTATGGGGAGGCAACCAAACAACAGGTTTGGAAAGATGATATGTGGAAAGTGATTCTCAACTACCAAAGGAAGTCAACTATAACTTCCAAGTGGATCTATGAGATCATGCTTTGTGGTGAGATGGTGAGTTGATTGAAGCTCTCAAAAAATCATGTATTTGATGACAGGTTGGAACACCTCGAGATGAGTTATCACCATGTAATGGTGTAGTATTTTATCAATGTGTTGAGAATGCCCCTCTTGCTGAGAGGGAGTGTTAAAGTTAGTCCAGCTGCAAGACCCATTCTCAGGGAGGATAGTACCCTAGTCAGTTTACTAGGGTAGAGTAAGACCCTAGAAGCTACCCTCGCGATGAGTTATCACCATGTAATGGTGCAGGTATGTTATCGATGTGCTGAGAATTCCCCTCTTAATGAGAGGGACTGTTAAAGTTAGTGCAGCTGCGAAACTCATTCTCAGGGAGGATGGTACCTTAATCAGTTAACTAGGGCAGAGTAAGACCCTAGAAGATACCCTAGGGCCCCTAGTAGTATCTTGGGGTTCTTGGTCTGAGACCAAGTAGGTTGATGCCATGGCAAAGTCCCTAACATATGGTTAGGTCCCCTATATGTCTCAAGGGTATTCTGGTCTGGGACCAGACGATTTCTTGGACACGATGTCCAAGTAGATTCTGCAGGTTTAGATAGATACTTCCTGGTCTGGGAACAGGCATATTCTTGGTCTGGGACCAAGCAGTTCCTGCATGAGCACTCCTGGTCAATTAACCAAGTGAATCTTCGTCAAGTTGACCAAGATGATGATGTGTGATGTCCTCTCTCCTAATCGGTTATTGCTAGGTTGTTTCTCAAGGGGTTGGCCACCCCTTGATGATGTCACTAGCACCTAACCCTTAGGAGCAGTATTGAGAACCAAAGGATGACATCATCTAGTTTGGATCTTCCCCTTATACGGTGATGATAAAAAAAATATATGGAACAATGTACCTTGAGATAGAAAAGATTAAATTCCTTGGTCTTGTTGGTCTTATAGGTAAAAGGAGTCGTTTGTCCACTTTTATAGTACACCTTGATCTTGTGGGTATGAGGGTTGTCTTATTGTGAACCCCTTTGGTTGACTTATGGTCCTTTATCTTACTTGGTCCTAGCACTCTTATTGTGTGTACCTTTGGTATGATGACTTTTACTTTATGGTTTTTATTTTTGGACCATTGGTACACTATCCTAAGTCAACTTTTATTGTATGGTTTTATTTTATAAGACAGTTGGAGCATTTTATTTTATGGTTTTATTTTATAAGACCATTGGACCATTTTTCATGGTTTTAATTTGTACCATTTTATTTTATGTTTTTTTATTTTTCCATTAGACCATTAGCACCCTATCTTAAGATTTGTTAAGATTATAAATTTAAAAGTTTCATTTGAACTAGGCATCTTCATCTAATTCCTCGCCTGACTTTAGGGATAGCTGCTTGCTTGACGTCGAGGGTACCTGCTGTCGTTCCTGCTCAGCGTGATTGTGTGTCCATGCCAGCATGACCGTGTCCCTGCTCAGTGTGACTATGTGTTCATGATCAGCGTGTGTGCCCAGTGTGACTGTGTGTCCCTACTCAACGTGATTGTATGTCCCTGCTCAACGTGACTGTGTCCATGCTCAGCGTGACTCTGTGTCCCTGCTCAGCGTGACTGTGTGCCTAGCGTGACTGTGTCTCTTTCCAACAAACGTGACTATGTGTCCCTGCTCAACGTGACTGTGTGTCCCTGCTCAACGTGTTTGTATGTGCCTTCTCAGTGTGGTTGTGTGTCCATACTCGACGTGACTGTGTCTCCCCTCCGCCAACATGACCGTTTGTCTCTTTCCTGCCAACGTGACTGTGTGTCCCGACTCAACGTGGTCCTGTCCCTCCTCTGCCAATGTGATCGTGTGTCTCTTTCCTGCCAGCGTGACTATGCGTCCCGAATCAGCGTGACTATGTGTCCATGCTCAGCATGACTCTGTGTCCATGCCAACATGATTGTGTCCCTGCCAACGTGATTGTGTTTCACCTGCTCAACGTGACTGTGTGTCCCTGCTCAGCGTGACTGTGTGTCCCTGCTCAGTGTGACTGTGTGTCCCTACTCAGCATGACTGTGTGTCCCTGCCAACATAACTGTGTTCTCTTGCCAGCGTGACTATGTTCCACTTGCCTAGTGTGATTGTGTGTCCCTACTCAGCGTGAATGTGTGTCCTTGCTCAACATGACTGTGTATCCTTGCCAACATGATTGTGTCCCTGCCAGCGTGACTGTGTGTCCCTGCCAGCGTGACTGTGTTCTCTTGCCAACATGACTGTGTTCCACTTGCCTAGCGTGATAGTGTGTCTCTTACTCAACGTGACTGTGTGTCTCTTGTCAGCGTGACTATGTCCCTCTTGCTCAGCGTGACTTGAGTCTCTGCTAAGTATGACTGTGTGCTAGCATGATTGTATCTTCTCTACTAGTGTGACTGTAGAGGGCATGACTATGTCTCTCTGTTGGTGTGTTGCTAAAGCCTGAGTAATTGATTGAAGTTTCTCTTCCTGTTGACTAATAATCTAAGGTCTATATCCTTACTACTTTAACCCTCTTAAGCTCTCTCTCTCAAGGTATGTCATTTGTTCATCTAGGTGAATTGTCCCTTCCGTGACAAGATCAAAACCTAAAAGTATATGAGTATAAGGCTGATTCAAAATAATTCTAGATTAGTAATGCTACAGTTCTTTACTGTTGTTATCTCGTGTACATTATTTTATTAGTTATAATATTGTTACTGTACATGGCATTTGGTAAATCATCTCAAGGACCAAGTTTAACACAGTGACCAATGGAGTGTTAAAGTTGAAAGAGATGAAAATTATGTTTGATTTTATTGCAATTTAAATTTATTAAAGCAGTACTATTCTGAATCTAACCTTGTTTCATAATTATGTTTATGCATTAAAGTATATTTTTTATGTTAAATCCTAACCTAAAACTAAAATTTAACAATTCTTGCCAAGCGCACATGCTCTACACACCTCCTGTTGGTCAATACTAAAGTCTGGAAGACTAATGCTATCTCCCTCAGTATGGGAAGAACCCTGTGATGTAGATATCCCATCCTCCTGTGCCAAAGATCGCAAAGGTTCTCATTATCATGCACCAATGCATGAACAAGCTTGCCTTGTAACATATATCGGTTGCCTTCCCTCACTCCAATCCTCATAGTTGAGTCGAGACTAACTCCCTCTAGACATATGAACACATGTCCTCTCTGGAAGGTAACTGCAAAACCCTTGTCCTCCATGACTAAAATGGACTATAGATTCTTCTTCAAGCCTGGTACGTAGAGCACCTGCTAAGCATCAAATGACCAAGCTAGAACTGAATTGTCACCTATCCCTTTACTGCATACTTGGCATCATCACCAAGCTCCACATGTATCCTTGAGTCATCCTCTACTATTCATTAAATAGCTCTCGTACTTTCATCATGTGATGGGATGCACCATTATCTAAGTACTAGGCACTTCTGGCAATAGCTCTGGTGGAGAGGCAAGAAACGAGAGAAAATTTATCCTCAAACTTTCTAGCAAGTTCACTCAATTGGGTCTCTATTAATGTTGCTACAGGAGCCATGTTCCCTTACCCCTCTTTTTCTCTGGACACTAAGATCCATAGTGCTAAGTTTGTGGCAAAGAAAACACTTGAGCTTGCTCAAGTCTTTCTTCTTTCCCTTCTTGTTTGATTCTTCTTCATTGTTACCTTTCTTGAAAACTTTCCCTTTGCCTTCTCTTGTTTTGTTGTTATCTCTCCCTGCCAAGTTCTTGGGGAGGGATGAAATCCACTTTATCACCCTTTGTCCAATTTTGTGGGAGCGATAAAGTTCGCTTTATCCCTCTGTGGCTAGTGTTGGTGGAGCGATGAAGTTGGTTCAACTAATCAAACTTGGATTTAGTATCTACATTTGGGAAGATTTGGTTGTTTGGGTCAAGGATTCGAGTCACCTCTACCCTTCTATACCATGTAAGATCAAACTTGCTTGATCCAACAAATACTCTCTTGATCCAAACGTTTCTCCATGATTGTTATGCTTCCAAACCCTATATAACGAGGGTCATTCTTGGGAGAAAGAGCTTGAAGGCATCATACTTATGATCTAGTAACACTCAAGGGCTGGAGGGAGAGCTTGGAGGAGTTGTTGCTGCATCCAATTTATGGTTGTAAATGCGTCTTGTTTTGCTTTCCACTAATACAAATTTGGCTTATTTTCCCCAATTCATGTCTTTTATTTTGAGTTCATGAATATGTCTATCATTTGATAGTTAGACCTATGCTTAATACACTTGTTGCATTGGAAAGGAAGAGCTCTTTATTTTGTGTAGGCTTTCATTTGAATCCTAAAGTTCAGACTTCAAGGCAAGAATTGGTTCAACTAGGAGCGGCAAGGACAACCATCCAAAAGAGAGGTAGATCAGCTACTCCTTTCTCCCTTTCTTTTGCTTTAATTGCTTGTGTGTGAGTTAGGTCTAGGAAGATCTTAGTGTCCACTTGTTTTCTTTCTGTTTTGGATTGAAGGAGCCTCAATCCAAGAGAGATTTGACCTGTCCGCAGGGGAAATATTCCACAACAAAAACTAGCGACTCCATTGGGGATCGAACCCAGAATCTCTGGTTTCACAGACAAGTGTATCAAGCATAGATCACTTCGCCAAAACCTTGACTCCAAATTTAATCTAATCTTGACTTGAGATCAGTGGACCACATTTAATTTAAATCACTAATGCCTTAACTTAGGCACTTTATTAAATTAAACTCACTTTATAAAAAATACACCCTTTAATTTACCTTATAAAATTATGCATTGGAATGGTTTAGTTATAATAGCCCAAACGAAATATCTTCATTTTGATTTTCAAGTTTAATCGAAGTGTTTCGCAAGTTTTGGGATCCCAATTACAAAGATGAAGCTTAGGTTGAAGATTTGCATGCCCATGCGGTGCTTCATCCTTGCCATGAAAAGAACAAGGACATACAAGATCCTATGTTTATAATGCATAGTATCCCTTCCGAGGTACTAGTGGCTGAAATAGAGGAAAAGATCATAGCATTGAATATCCTCTTGTCTCCATAGATGAAAAAGGTCATGGATCAACCATTCAGTAGTTTGGAGATAAATTTCATGATAAGTCAGTGGCTGGCCAGCTCTGTCTTTCATCACATGAGCCACTTACACGTAAATTTTCAGATTCAAATGCAAAGTTTGATGAAACACCATAAAACCTTATTGCAAGTTGCAACACCTCGTGAAGATTTTCAATTGAAGAATATGCACTCCATCTTGTTTCGAAAGAAACAACTTGTAATGATGATGTACACTTCCATGAGGATTCCAAGGAGGACAATGGTTTAGTCAGTTATCTTCCGTTTCAAGATTCTGAATTTAATGATGTATCCCTTGATGATTTGAAGAGGATAGATGTGGTAGAGAAACCCTTGGAGGATAAAGAAATTGCAAGTATTTCTGCGAGTGCATGTGATTAACAACATGACAGCCAAGAAGATGATGATGTGAGCATTGTTTCTGTGATCGGGAGACATAGATGGAATGTGGATCACTGGTTTCTTCATGGAGATCCCATCAATGACACAAACAATAAAAGCTTAATGGACAAAAATTTGAATTGGTCCTTTCAATTTGCAATCAGCATTGGAAGCCATTCCATGGGGCATGAAGAAGAAATTGCATGTCCTATTTCCAAGGGTCTTGGACAGCCAAAGGGTGTTGACTCTTGAGGTATGTAATGCATATTCCATTGTTGATCAGCATCCATCAATGGGGCAGATTCCTTGCAGCATAAGAAGTATTTTCATCACATTACACATGCAAATATTTTCCAGCTATTGATATCTTCAGCCTTTACCCTTTATATGTGCAAGAAATTAGCAGGAGGACGTGTTTTTAGGGCTGCAATATATTTGGGACAGCAACATGAAAAATCTTTGGTGTATTGCTGAATTTGTCTGCTTTCCAAAAGAGGAAATCAAGGCCTAAATCATGAGCTGATTTATTTTTAGATCTGGACTTTTATGGCATGCATCATGTGAAGGTCTGATAGAGAGTAGTGAAGAGGAGCAGGTTTTTATTGGAGCCGCCATCTAAACCCTTAATGGTTGAAGGGACAACATGTGATTTTCATGGCAACCAAAGACAGTTATGGGAGCATGTAAATCAGCATTTGGAGGGGCATTTGCTTTTCCATGAAGGCAGTTTCTGGCTTGATGATGGGTTTCCATATCCACATGTCAGAGGCAATGACTACACTCTCCAAACTTGGATAGAGCAAGCCTGTAGCGATACACACCAACGTTGGTATGATTTTGATGCCTGCTCTCATCTTCAAGAGTACACAACTTCAGTTTTCAACTATACAGTGATGGAGATTCCAGCTTACTCATGCAGGATGTTTGAAATTTTGATGTAGCTTTCTTTTAGCTTATTGCCAAACAAAAGGGGAGATCTCCTGTTTCAATGAGATGATACAATGGCTGCAACGGCTCTTTGATTTCACCTAGCATTTGCATCTTCCTATTGTAAAGTGGGGTACGAAGAATAAACTCGATCTTGACGAACAACAGGTTTCATTTATATGTTCCCTTTGGCATTTTGGGCTTATGCCATTATTTGTAGCACCCCTTGGGAATGAATAGTTAGATGGGCATTCTCAAGTGTTTTGTGATAAATTGGGTTGGAAAACCTTTCTATTTTGTGGCAAAGATATGAAGTTTTGGATCCATCACATCACCTGTTTCCAAACATTCTATCTTCTTGGCCGGTGCATCATGCATATCAACAGCCATCGGAGATTCTGGAGTTCTCTTGCACCCTGCAGGAGTGTGTAGTCCCCATGTAAAGCCAATTGTTACCCCCTGATGAGGCATGAAAACTTATTGCTCCAAAAACCAAAACAAAAGGCCTGCAAGCAAGATTCTTATGAGTAAATATGAAGGTGAAGTTGTGAATTACATGGCAACCACATAATTTAAATCTAAATATTGTTTTGATCTTTGAATAAGTGTTTTGGTAAAATTGTCATTTATGGAGCTCATGTCTAGCTGTAAGACTTCTAAAATACCTCGGCACTTCTGCCATGAGATCATTGTTTAATAGGTGGGCAGATATAAGAGTTTGTCAGGCATTATTTATGTGCAGTTTATATGATTGATTCTAAAATCATTCCATCTGTTAAAAAGTTATGGACCAATGTTACCCAATAACAGGGAATATTTGATACCACCAATAAAATGGAAATGGAGCTGTTTAAGCCCTTCTCATCAATCTTAAATAAATTCTACACCCACATGTGTTTAGCACGAGGTTAGATTGGAAAGAAGAATATTACGAGGTATCGATGAAGGGACTAGTTATACTTGTCTTGTGTATGTTTACAGTTTTTCTTTGTCTCAAAGATTAATGGATAGTTGAATGCAGTACATCCCTTGACTTGCAAGGTACATGGCTGAAGTAAGAACACCACATTACCTACATTAGCAGATAAAAGGTTAATTTCAATTGACAGGAGATGGTGCCAAAGAAAGGTGTTTACGGAAAGAAGGCTATAATCCAAATTAAAAATAAAATATTGACAAATGGTTCAAGTTTTCAACTATGTGGAGATAATGTTTCATCTGACAATGCCAATGTTTGCAGTCTCTGTCAATGGCATGCTCCGACAACACGGCATGCCAAGCCACATTAGCCTCTATGCACATTTCCATGTATTACCTCTATATCTTCATAATTGTTGTGTTTCATAACAGGCTTAATGTCTGTGTGCAGGATCAGTGCCAGTCAAGGACCTGCAAGCCAATGTACTTTACCAGGTTGGATTTTAAATCATAGCTTAGGTTTTTGGAGCTCAAAGAGAAGGCCAAAGCTACCCTTGCTAAACTAAATTCACTGAAATTAGCTACAACATACATTTATACTTCAGATGTCATCTCTTGGCGGCGGCTGCACAATCTTTCAAACAATTCAAATCATGTGCTTTATTTAATAAACAGCACAGATATAAACCATTTTTCCATACCAGTGTGCTAATAAGTGGCTGAACCAGACCCAGAAGGCTGGTTCAATCCTCAAAGTCACTGGACCAGCCCCTGAACCAGACAGGACGCCAGTTCCACACTTAACCAGCTGGTTCCCGTCTTGAATTGGTTTGGACCCACCAGCACACGAAAAACACAGAAATGACAGAAAAAGGGGAGAAAAAAGCCGCCCCTCAAAACCCTATGTGAAGGTTATATAATGACACCACCCCCCCCGCTATTTGCCTCACACCTCTCCCATTGATCAATTGTGAGCATATTCTGTTTGCGGATCTGCAGTGGAAAAGATTTGATTCAGAATGAGCTTGGTGTTGATTTGGTCCTTTGGCTTTGATGTTTATGCATTTTGTTTCAGATATGTAATTTTGTTATATTCACCCTTTACTATATTGTAATATACATGAGCAAACTCTCCATATTTGGGGTCCAATGGCTTGGATATATATTCACTATTAAAATAAAAATAAACAAGATATATATTAAATTTGGCAATATGAATCCAATTACTAAATAGATCCCTATTAAAGTCTATAAGAAAAAGGTCAAATTCCAGTAGAGCAAACGGTCGTTTGCTTGGCGCCCAGGATCAAAACCCGCTGCTCCTGGAAGGCGACATTTAAATCCAACCATGCTAAGGGTTGGTGCGGCCAGGCCGGGTGCAATCCCCAGGTGATTTTGACGGCTTAGATGCCTCTAGATCATGGTTTCTCGGACCAAAGGTTCACCCAACAAGTTACAGGACACTTAACCAACAAAAAAAAAAGTCTATAAGAAAAAGAGTTGCCCATAGCCATCCGGTAAATGAGAAATATTTAAAAATGAATTTGCTTCTTAAGAGAAATTTGAAACAACCATAAACCAACTTCAACTTCAATTCATGTTGTAATGGCCTGAAGTGTTGAAAGTTAAGACATATTGCTCTCGATGACAGCTGAGAATAATAAATATAGAATTTGATTCACGTAAAAAAAATTTAAATCCAAATCACTTTTTCTCTGAGTAATTATAGATTTGTTCGTTCACATAGAGTGGCATAAGGGACTCTGTATCAAAGTTTGCCATTGGGTTGGTCAACGGTCATTTCAAAGCCCGGTTAATCTCCTTTCGCTAGGGATGTGGACGAATGGGTGGTAGCTGGGTGTCATCTGCAAGTTCTCTCTGGTTAAAAAAAGAGATATGTATATATGTATGCAGTATCTCAGAAATGTATTCATTGAGTTCCAGACTTGAATCCGTTCTCTCTGGTTAAAAAAAGAGATATGTATATATGTATGCAGTATCTCAGAAATGTATTCAATGAGTTCCAGACTTGAATCGAATGGATTCAGTAGTACAAAGTTGGACAATAATAAGTGAGCAACCAATTACCCAATTTAATTAGTCTGTACCATGCAATATGTATTCTCCACCACATTTTCACTTTCAAGGGAAGGTAAAAGAGACTTACCAAAGTCCGTGAATTTCTTTCTGGGCAGGTGAAGGAACTCGGCGTAGTCCCTGCTGCCTTCATCAGTCTTGTGCAGTTGAAGGACAAGCGGCCGTCTAGTAACAATACCTGATGCCATCCCACAAACAAACAAACAATTCTATCTGATTTCATCCGATAAATAAAACAGTAGATGGATAGGAAAAGCAAGAAAATTTGTCTCAGAAAGGCGAATTTCACCCACCTGATCCACGCGGTAAGAAATCCCTTCCGACAATGCTCTCCAGCACAGAAGATTTCCCAGAGCTCTGAAAATCAGCCACCACGAAACAAAATTATACTCGAAATGAAATCAAATATCTACTCGGATCCATTTAGATCCGATTAAATCAAGCAACCATAGCCACTGGATATTCCTTGAGGAAATGTCAATGCTCTGCTTTGTTATCTATGCTTCGGCGCGCGATTGATTGTAATATTCCAATCGGTATTGAGGGTTCAGAATCCAGACCAAAACATGAGCTCTGATCTATGATTTGGAAGGGATTCAACAACTCCTGTCGGGGCTTGTGTCTAAGGCATCATTATTATAACTTCGTGTATGTTTAATGCAGTTAATTGCACTTTCATTTAAGGCCGTTTCATTGTCTCATCTAGAACAATAAGTGAGAATTGAAGGAAATTTAATTTACCTGTCCTCCCACGACGGCTATGGAGGGAAGGGCATCCCAGAGGGTCGGCAAAGCGTTCTCTTCTCCATGGTCGCCAAGCGCGGTGCAGGCCCTCTGGATCTTGTTAACCAGCGTTATTAAGTTGTCCATGGCACTGCCACTGGGTTATCCTAAGCTCGCCTCCTCGCCAAGATCCTGGGCTGAATGAAATAAATCAAGTGACCCAACCACTCTTCAGATCCAGATCACGTATGCCCACGACCTGCCTTCCATTAAAGAGAGACAGATTCCAGTGGGCACGAACGCAGTGGAAGAAGGCAGCCCAATACAAATCAATCCGCCTCTCTCAGACTCCACAGTATCGTGCGAAGAGAGAGGAAGCCCGCTGCTGCTTGCTGCTTGTATTGGAGACAGGTCGATAGAATTCCCTTATAATATTGAAAATCACTGTATAGCGTCGGTTATCGGGGTCGTATCACACCCTCGCTGTCTAACAGAAAAGTGTAAATTACTCCTTTATTTCATTTTTTCAAAAACAAAACAAAACAAACAAACAAACAAAAAATTTAATTTTTTTGGCCCCACCATAGGGGATGCATGAGGGGGCACGTGGCCAACCCTCAAAGCACATGTGCTTCCACCTCAACATCTCCTGCAAGGTCGATAAGTAAGGAGTCGGCTCCTCCTTCATGTGATCATTTGTTTGGCATAAGTTCGCGTATTTGCTCCCATGTGCCAGAGCGTAGCGTTGAGGTCGAGATCAAGCACGATCTCGAGAGCATGCGAATTGTACATGTCACCTTCTGCAATGATGAAAACCCCTGCACATGATGGTCTGATAAAGAGTTGGCTCCTCATTACGCAGGGTGGTAGAATGACGACGCTCAACCTCGTTGCTCAGCCTATAAAAGAAGAAAGGTCCCTCACGATTTTCTCAGGTTGGATTTCTTTGAAGCAAGAATATTTCGTTAATTTTATTCATTCTAAGGGAGGCCCCCTGGTTCACCGCCAGTTAATATTTGGCTTTTTGTTTCTTTTTGCTCATCTCAGCCTCCGGGTTAAGAGCACTTCTCTTTGTGGGTACAGGTTTTTAGTGTTTTCCCTGGCTCTCGAGGGATTTAAACCCACCCGCTTTTGGCTCGTGACTGGTGAGTCTAGGTCCTCTCCCTGCAAGGTTAGCCTCACCTCTACTCTTTGTGTGCTTAACCTGCTTCAGTCTTTGTTCCTCCTTTGGCCCGACTCTGTAAATTTTTTGAAACCCTTGGGCAGTATGCCTCTATAGAAGAGAAATTATCACAGGAAGAACCTTGGGGTTGTTGGCCCTTCCTCTGTTCATCCTGCCCCTCCTACTCGTGTCATGCGAAGCATCGTGCACACAGCTCACCTGTATAAATAGTAGATTCCAGAAAACACTAGGAATGAAGTTGCAGATGTGGAAGCAGGGGCCAAAATCACTCGGGGTTGCATCTCGGATGAGGAAGTTCGAACAGAGTTTGAGGCTTTACTCCCGGATCCTGGTTACTCTCGTGGAAGAGTCTCCCAGCACTTGAAGACGTTGGACTTTGCATGGTTGCAAAAGTACCTCACGGGAAATGCGCTTATTGAGCAAGGAGAAGCTCATCGGGATATTTTGTTGCAGCTCGATGAAATCACGGCTCACCTACAGCAAATTGCCAAGCACCTGGAAATCAAGCTGACCAACAGCACTGAGCATGTCCCCTCCAGTTCAGAGGTGAAACCTGAAATAGGCTAGTTTATGCTTTTTTCTTGGTGGATAGTTTTTTCTCTTTGTTGAATGAAAAACAGTAATAGAATCGTGTTAAAGAACTCAATTTATAAATGGTTTAGCCTAGTCTCTTTCAAAGACAGAATTTCAGTGTTTTCCTTACCTCTCTGAGCCTATTTTCCCTTTGTTGGGAGGGCTCAGCATATGATGATAGCATATGATGATGTATATAATATCTTTTTCAAGGCATTTTCAATTNTATATATATATATATATATATAAAACTTGTTATTTAATGATAGAATTAAAGTTACATAAAAACTAGTTTTTATTTGCCAAAATATTTTTAATCCCAAAAAAACCTCTAAACATCCTTCTAACAAAGAATAACAAACTTTAAAAGATAAAATAGCCAACTAATCCACTTAAAAAAAACTGACAATCTAACAAGCTAACCAATATCTGGTCTAAGAGACTGAGATCAAAACTAATTGACATAATATTCACTGCCATTAAAACAACATTATAAAAGCATGAATCAATCAGATTTCCATCCATAAATTTTGAAAAGTGTAGAATCAATCAGATTTCCATCCATAAATTTTGAAAAGTGTAGATGATAAAGCATTTCTCAAATAGCTTCTTTTGATAAATGATCAATTGAAAATTCGATATATGTGGTTAAAGGAGATGGTATTAAAATGTTGTATAAGTAAGTTTATTCTCCTCATCCAATTAATCAAAACCAAAGACCCATAGTGTTTAAATTGTTTGTTGTCATGATGATAGTTAATGTCTATTTAGATTAAACCTTGGTTAATTGGACCTTAAGAAATTACAAATTATTCCTATGCTTAAAAAGCTTAGAAAGAATAGTCACCATAGTTTTAACAACTTAGAAGATTAGAGAGGTTAGTATTATAATAAAGATTGGGAAATTATGATATGTAATTGTACACAAGGCACTCCAAGAAAACATGACTTTCATCCTCAAGTCTTTTGGTCTCACAAAGATGGCAAATCCTATCCTCCCACTGTGTTTTGGGAATTGTCTAGAGCCCTTTTCACTAGAAAGCTCATGAGACTTGGATCTTATTTTGGGTATGTTAGTTTTTTTTCAAGGTAGTTCAAATAGAGAGATACTTTTGGTCCTGTAGATTGGGATTAATGACTTCCTTGTAATATCTTAATTTCCTTGTAACCTCTAAATCTTTTGAGCCCCACTTTTTCTCTTTAAATTGAGATGTAATAATGTTTTTAATGTTATTAATATTTTAGAAAGTTACATTTTCATTTAACTTCAAATGATTTAACTAAATCATGTTATCTTTATACCAACATTTCTTAAACCCAAAGTAATCCTAATTAATTTTAAAACAATAAAAAAAAACTACTTAAATTTATAAAAACATTTCACCATTTTAACTATATTTTTAATTTAATGGTCATCCTTACTCTTTGTTTGCAGCGAAATACACTAATTTAAAATTTTAATGGTCATCCTTACTCTTTCTTTGTAGTTAAATACACTAATTTAAAAACAAATTATTTTAATGAAGACAATAATAACGCCATATTTTCAATAAATATGATATAATTATTAATATAAGTTTGTTTTTAAAGCCACATGTCATGTGTTGGTGGGGATGGTGTTTTGTCGTAAACCCTTAATTAAACCTTTACTATTGTGACTTGGGCGCACGCTATAGTAAGTGATTAATTAATTTGCTTTATTTTGGTGTAACAAAGGGAAAAAGGAAAAAAAAAATTACTTATTAAAAAAAAAGTGTGGATGATTTATAAGGAATTTTGTTTTTTTATTAAAAATTATATATGTTTATAAATTATAAACAATTTATAATGTAGTTAAAAATATATATAATCATAAGTTTAGTGGGTTTGTTCAAGTGGTTGAGAGTTGTTGATGTTAGCAAAATGTTTTGGGTTCAAATTTTTAGGTGGCTATATCGAGGCCTCACTCGATGTCTCCACCAGGTTAGGCCCTGTAATTATCAAAACAAGAGAGATATATATATAATAACAAGGTCGCATAGCGGCAATACCTGTCGATATTGCAGAATATGCAGGATATGATAATTAAGTATAGTTTGTTAAGAAGAAAGATAAATATATTTAAATACAAACGAGTTTGAAATCTCGTTATAAATGTAAAGAATTTGTTAATATAAATTGGAAACTTAGATAAAAACAATTAAACTTGATAATATGTAATAAGCACTTTCCAAATGATATATGCTTTAATTAATTAGTTGTCAAGAAAGGAATTTAAGGAGAGTATCATCTTGTGCCAATAATGGAGTTGTGTAAGCGTAACCAGCCACACACCATTGGAGTTATGTGAGATGCATAAGTACGCTATTCAATTCCATTTTCAATGTTGTTTTTATTATTATTTTGATTTGTTATTGATATGTTGTTTTTAAAGTCCAGTATAGGATTCACTGTTTCATACAATTTTCGAAAAACGGTGAACATATCAAGTAGCGAATTACATCTATTTCATATAATTTTTGGAAAACGATACATCTATGCGATGGCAAAGTAATTACAACAAATTTGAGATTAAACTTAGGCGTGTGTGTTTGTTTCGTAATCAAAGGAACAACAAATTTGATGGCACGCTAGTTTCAGTCCTGGGTCTGGTCCTTGAAGAACCAATAGTTCAAGCTAGTTCTCCCGCAACAGAATCAGTCGGTGGAAGGGTGGAGCAGACATGAGATTAAATTCCCTTCATTATTCAGCTATCACATGAACTTGCCTTTCATTGATTTATCTTGGTTTCATTTTGAGAGGTTTCGAAGAAAGAATCAACTAATTCTCTCGTTCTTTCCATTTAGTTGGCAACATATATACCCTCGACATAAGCATGTTGAACAGAGAGAACAAAGCAAAGCTAGTGTTGATTCTTTCTCCGACTACAAAATATCCATATTAAGTCAAGTCAAGTTCTATCCCTAAATAACCCCCAAAATGTAATATGGCTTTCCAATTGTCGATAAAGACCACTGCAAAGGCACTTAATCAACACTCCTCCATCAGACATGTTAACAAATAAAATAAAGAGAGACTAGAAAAGACAAAAGGAAGCATTGCCACATGGGGGCCATGTTGTTTGCATTCCACCAAGTTTATAGTTATCAACTTAATCTTATGCTAAGCTAGTTCTTCCTTCTCTATGCAATGAATGGAAGTTTGAATCTTGGAAGAACCACCAATGACACGTTAAAGCTATGCACCACATCAATGCAAAACAGGGATTTTGAGCCACGCATACCACAATATTTTACTCCATCCGCTAGCCAACGATGTCTACTTATGATGTTCTTGTTTTCCATTTCTTTGTTTTGGATGGAGGCTTTTATCATCTTGCATGTTAATGCTTTATGAAGTTGTTCGTTGTTGGATGATATTAGTTTGTTGGTGGTGAAATTGTCGTGATTGGTAGCTCACTATTATTTTGTTGAAGTGGAAAATTTGCAAACTAGACAAGAGAATTTGAGAATTATCCAGTTGCTGCAATCAAAGGTATGGGTGGATTTGCTAATTATCCACCGCGATTATGTTCAAGCAACAACATAAGCTTATGGGTCGATACATGGGTTAGCAAATTGAAGCATACCTAGTTAGCAAATTCTTCCCCATCATCAACCCTTTGTGAGGGTTGCGACTTCATAGCACTGTTCAGCTCCAATATCTTTCTTTTCAAAAACAGTCGGATCGGTATCGGGTTTGATTCCGGTATCGGCTACAGGGTCACCGTTTTCTGTGAATATTGAATATTGACGAACTTTTGGTAGGTCAACTGATTTAGTTGAATATTGACAAACTTTTGGTATGTCAACTGATTTAGTTGAATATTGGCGAACTTTTGGTAGGTCAACTGATTTAGTTGAATATTGACGAACTTTTGGTAGGTCAACTGATTTAGGTTTTGTCTAGGAATTGACTATGTTCTATTGGAATTAGTGTGTTTTCATTTTTCATTTCAGGAATTACAATTTAAGATCAAGGTTTTCTTTCTTTGGCACCATGGATGCAGCTAACGATCCGATCACCATGAAGGAGGTCTTGATAGTGAATTACATTGTAGAAATACAACCATTTTTTTTGTTATTTGATGGAATCTTTGCTTTGAGTGATGGAAGGTTTTTTTTTACCTTCATGGGTGGACGGAATTTTTGTTCCATTGAATTCAGATGTAATTTTGGACTCCTGAGATTAATTATTTTTTCTAGACTTTAGAGTTGTTCGAATAAATTTTATGTAACATGCTTATTGGATTGACCAACCCTTGGCACATGTTAATGAGTCATCACTCCATAATATGGGGACCTTGGTCTCATCAATTACTATAAGTAAATATATCTTTCCTATTATAATGAGATCATAACAGAGTTTGTTTCAGTATTTGCATATTTCGTTTTCATACTTTAATAACATCTCTTGAAAAATAACAGCCTAATTCCTAGAAAAACAATGTTCTATCTCATTAATTGAATAAATAACTGGCATGGGGATGTTCTAATGTCACAGTAGATATGGCGAATTTGATCTCCATCTGTGCACTCTCAATCTGGAACAAGGTAAGATCCCATACTAGTTTTGGTTTCTCATGGCAGTTGCAACAGCAATTTTGATCTCCATCTGTGCACTCTCGATCTGGAACAAGGTAAGATCCTAGACTAGTTCTAGTTTCTCGTGGTCATTGCAACAATAATTTCAGTATGACTCTGATTTGCTTCGACTACTGATTAATTTCTAGAAATTACCCAGGACTTCTTCTTTGTCAATGGCGATGGACTTCAGGCAGTGAGGCGCAAGTTAATTCAATCTATAATCATTATTGTAATAGATATGCATTGTAACAGTTGGCGCCACAAATTGATGCACCGATTTTAGTGAAAGGCGGTGCAGTTCATTGAATGCTAGTTGTGGGAACCAAGCATTGCAGGAGCCCGAGGAGACTGAGGCGGAGACGATGGAACCCTAGGCCATCCAACACGCAAAGATACTAAAATTGAATTAATTAAACTAAAATTGAATGAATTAAAGAAATTTCTTATTCCCAATAAGCCTATTGTTGGTTGTGAAATAAGACTTCAATTGCATTAGCGAATCAGAGGTTAGATAATTGAATATTCGAAATTAAAGAAAAATAAAAATTTCATTGTCCAAGATATAAGTTATGTTAAATTGCAAAATTAAAATAGTCAACCGTAAACTAATAACCAGCCAAAGAATATCAATTACAATTGTACATTGCCTATCATCATGTACAATAATGATGTTACATATTCTCTTTTTGAAAGTTGAGTTAATGGGCAAAAATGTGTTAAAAGTATCTCATTATTTAGTATCTTTCGTCATGAGGTGGCTTTTGGTATAGCTTATTTAATAGCTTCTTCTCGTCAAGAATGACAAAAAGATTGCAATGAATGGGCCTCATCATATCATACAAGACATAGTTGCATCTTAGCTTCCAAACTAAAATAAAGCTATAATCTAAAGACAATGAGAGATCTTCACTTGACATCCAAATATCTCCATCTTTCGAACCAATACTCTCATGTGAAGAAAACACATCTTCTATAGAAGGCTCGCTATGAACATCAACTAGCAATACATCTTCACCATTCGTAACAGAAAACATAAAGGAGAAGGGCATAGAATGGATAGATAACTCTTCAGCAGTAGTGATGGCAGCAACGCGTATGCTATCTTCATGGAAAATAGCTTCTTGACAAGGAGAGGAAGCCACAAAGGAAGAAACTTGAGTTGGATCATTTCTTGAAACTCTGGCTACTTCCTCTTCTTCATTTCAAACAACTGCTTGAGAAATGCATGAGGCCGAGATCATAAGAGGAAGAACACATAAGGAGGTGCCCATTTGCTTGATCTCCATGTAGCTCACATCTTCTTGCTACATGCCAAGAGCTTCATCTATATTTCTCCAAAGCTCGAATGGGTACTCAGCAAAATCAAGGAGATAGCACATGGCAGGAGGTATAGCGAGACACATAGTTCCATAGGCTCTATCATTGTCATTAAGCCAATCACACTTCTCTTGACATGACTCTGGATTTCTCATAGCACCAATGGACACATCATAAAGACATTGCCTCTTGATATATGCACACATCTTTGACTTCCATTCATAATAGTTGAATGGGGAAAGGAGAGGAAGTGCTTGCGAATCCATGAAGTTGTTGTAAGAACCTGCAATGAAAAACACTCATTAGAAGTGGAAATATGCCCTAAACAACAACTCAAACCTCACTAGATTTGTTTGCAGATCCAACTAGCTCTGATACCATGTGAGAATTGCTTCTCAAGTAGATCTAGGAGCTAGAACAATTTCACCATCAAAGTGTTTGACAAAATATGCAAGAGAAAAACAAAGATCTGAAATAGCTGGAATAACACATGTGAAAGGTGCTAATATCTAACCATTATATTACAACACACCTTGTAGGCATGTATGATACATATTTATAGTACATTGGAGACATTTCATGAGCCCCTGGTGGCCATGTGAATCCATCCAAGTGTCAGACTAGGATTTGACCCCTAAACCCCCCTAGGTTGACAAATAGGCTCCAAAACCTAACCAAACCATCATGAATCCATGTGTGAATAGGTAAGAAGCATGTTTGGTTCATAAATGAGGGGAGGCAAGCATGGGAGAGCACATGGGTGAGTGGAGGAATATATAGGAGGCAAATAAATGCCAAGGAGACCACAAAAAACCACTTTCACACACACTAGCGCTCCTAGTCAAAGATGGAATTGGTTTACAATTAATGCATAGTTTAAAATGTCAGGATGTTCAAACTAGAGTGCCTCAACTGCAATTAATGAGACAAAATCACTTATTTGACCAGTATTGATCGGTATAACCTAAGTTAGACCATAGAACATAGCGTAAGGCCAATGTTTATGTCTCCTACGTAGATCATTAAGGTGCTAAGGCATATTAGTGCTCCAACAGATTGAAAAGCAGTTAAAAGCTATGAAAAAGGAAACCCAGGACTGCCACCAAGCCAACGACCTGCTGTTTGACCAGAGCTTCGTCTTCGTCGTTTATAACCAAAGGGGCGTCAGGAGAGTTCCCCGCAAGAGAACCCATGTTTTGAGCCTGCAAATCCAGATGCTTTGCTAAAATACACATTTTGCTTGCCATAACTGTGTTGATGGTCCTCTGGTTGTTGAGAGTATCTAACTGTTGTTTTAGCTGCTTTACTTCTTTGTTTATGTCCATTAGAACCTATTCCAAGAGCCTTTTGGTGATCCGGTGGAGAAAGAGTGACCTCTCGTACAACGTGATTATCTTTATGGAGTTACCTGTATTTTGAATTCATTCATCTATCACATAGTAAGGAGCACCAACCTAAAATACCTCATTGTCCAGTGCCTCATCCTCCAAGTCCTAATTTTCAAGTGCCTCATCCTCCAAGTCCTAATTTTCAAGTGCCTCATCCTCCAAGTCCTTATTTTGAGCACATGCCTTGTCTACCTTCTTTCCATGAGAAGTGTGTGGGATGAACTCCACCCCCAAACAACATCCCAGTAAGTTCAAGTTGAAATTGAGAATGTTTGAGTCGACTTTCAAATTTTCTGAAATTTCCAATTCCCCTTCTAACCGACCCTTCTTAGCGCAATTTTATGCCACAACCTACCCCAACAAGACCTTCTCCATCCATAAGGTGACCAAAGATCGTCCATACAGTGCTTGTCTCACCCCAGAGTCATCAAGATCTGGATGTCAGTTAGCTAGGGCTTGCATTTCATCCACTACCTCCATAACCTCTATGTCATTCCAAATCTTCCTCTCAACTTGTTCAATTTATTACTTGCAGATGAGGGAGATGGTATCCATGTAGTGGATGGTCGTCACTGTAGCCCAAAGTTGTTCCTTTATGAGCTTCTGAATTTCTATCACCATAATCTGGAGGTTGAGCTTGCGTATGGCACATATCAGAGAGAAGAGGTCAAGGTTGATTTGTTGGTTCGTGGCGGGGGGGGGGAAGGTTATAAATGTCTGCCACCATAATAACAACCAACATTTTGTTAACCAGTATTGCTTCCGTGTCCACCGCAATTTCCACAATGATCCAATCTCCCCTACTCACTCATGACCATGTTTTTGTCCTTCACAATCCTCCTCTTTGTACTTGGAAAAATATATATGTACCCTCATGCATCATCCCTATGTCAACCACTTCAAACATTGATGAATCAACTGTGGGTCATGTTCTCTACATGGTGATTGTCGTCCACCTGTCCACCTCTTGATGACATGTAGCTGCATAACCTCACTTCCTTTCCATTTCTTGGGTGATGTATTTGTCCCTTGTTTGAGTCGTTAGCGTGTCCTGAAAGCCCAAAGTTTGAGGAACTCCCTTGGGTCTAGGGATGGGACCCCCTTTTCCTCTTATGCAGTCAACATGGGTAGTTGTTGATGACTTGCATGTCCACTGCAACTATTTTTTTAGAGTCCCTAACGATGGAGTCTTCCTCCCTGTTGGCCACTTCCTTGTTGAGTGTTATAATCCCCAGGTGGACTCCATGGTTGGCCAATCTGGTTGCTACCTTATTAGTTGTTATTCTAACATGGTTCAAAATGAAAGATTCAAATTTTTGAATTGTTGTGGCTAGTGTCGAGGTGATGTCCTCCAATATCCATTTGTGAATCAACTTGCAAATTGGCATTCCATTACGAAGTTTGATTATCATATCGATAAGGATTTGAGATTTGCCTTCAATTATTACCTTATCAAGCCCATTACAAATCGCTATATTAAGGCCCTGTAGAAGAGCCTTGAGTTTAGTTGCAATGTTGTAATTGATACCAATATATCCAACGAAATATCTATTAATAGTTACCGAGCAATCTCTAAATACTCCTTTGTATCCTGCTTGATTGAGATTATCTTTAGATGCCTCATCAAAATTGATTTTTTATAAATCCTTCCACAGGGGGGATCCATGGAGAGGGACGGAGAGATATTGGCTTTTTTGGGACTTTGATGGAGTAGAATTAGTTGATATTAATCTCCTAAGCCTGCAAAACTCATGCTTCTTAAGGATTTAGTTGCATGTCTTGATCCATTCAGTTTTGATGTTAAAGAGTCTCCTGGATGTTTTCCTTTTAAATTACTCTAGACATAGTTTTGAGAGTGAACCTTATCTTTAAAGATTCTTCAGTTTCATTCCTTCTATATTTCCCACAGAATGAAGCCAAGGAAAAGGAGCAAAAGACGGTTGAGGAGGGGGTTGTTGTACAGTTGCTTCCTCTAGTTGAGAAGGGTGACGTTTATTCTGAAACTATCTCTATCCATGGTTCTGGAAACACTTGCTCTTTTGTCCCATAGCTCCACTGAGTAGAGAGAGGATTCAAAGTGGTGTTCCTTGTTCTCTTGATGACCATTGTAGAGGTAGCATCTTGAGGGACCTTGGAATCCTCTTTTAAGCAAGTTGTCCCAGCTAAATGTTATGTTGTGCACTAGAAGTTAGAGGAGTCTAGAAACTTTGGGCTAGAGATTCTTGGTCCAGATAATCATCCACATATATCCTTTTCGGAGGTTTTTATGATCAATTTTTATTTCATATCCTTTTTTTACTATATGGGTGCCTGCAGATTTATGCCCCCACCATATCATATCCTTGTTTAGCCTATTTTTGATTCTTTTGTTCTATAACTCTAAGGTTATCGATTGAATGCATATTTGGGGGAACTAAATCATCCATCTGTCCAAATGTAACCGTTGTATCCATTCTTCTCCCAGTCTGTCATTAATCTGGAAGTGATGAACCAGATAGTAATTTTGCTCTTTTAAAGTGTTCCAGCAGTGACGATTAGGGAAAAGTTGCTCAATCTTTAGGGGCTTGATTGAAGGAATCTTCCCCAAAAAGGGTCGAGGCTCCATTTCTTATCTCCTAGAAGCTATGATTTTGAATGACCTTCCTATTATACTAGGTTATATGCCAAACACCAGACTCTACAATGTGTTCATCAAATTTGATCAGGTCTTAAGTAGATATATTTAGAGCGTACTTAGATTTCCGGAGTTGCCCCCATGGCCCATTGTTGTGGGTTATCCACCTACACTAAAGCTTTAATCCCATTTCTTCATTGATGGTCTCGATATCTCTAAGCCCTAGCCCTTTGATGAGCTTTGGATTGCATACTTTGTCCCAACAAACCAAGGCCCCTTTTTTGGCTGCTTGTCTCTTCCCAAAAAGAAGTTCCTGTGGAGATTCCTAATGTTTTTTAGAAGATTTTTGGGAGCAACGAGAACATAAAACATGTATAGAGGCATGGATTGGAGAACATCTTTGACCATAACTAGCCTACCATCTATTGAGGGATCTGAAGGTCCAACCTGAAAGCCTATTTTCTAATATAGCTAGCATGTCTTCCTAGTTGACTTGGAGGAGGGGTTTGTCCATTAGAGGAGCTCCCATATATTTGGTGGGAAGGGGGCATATTTGGAAGTGAAGGAGTTGGGTTATATGAAACTCGACAAGAAGAGGAGTATTGAAGAAGAAGAGTCTGTTGAATTTTTTGCTACTTTCATAATCTGGTAATTATGAGAGTAATTTTCTTTAGCATAATTACACATGAAAGTATCAACTATATGTATGAGCAATATAACACTAACCAAATGTAATAGTAAACAAAAATAAAGCAGGACATAAACACATCACATCACAACAATCATGCACAATAGACACCATAATTTACCTTGGGAAAACCTTCTCTCCTTCAGAGGGGGAAAAACACAACAACCTTTCTTGTGATAGAAGAACAAGTATACATCAAATGACCATAAACATCAAAACCCTTTCACACATGAGGGTATACAAAAAAAAAGAGACCAAGTACTTATCTTTTAGTTGATCTATTTCCTATTTAACATGACATCGACCCTATCTCATATTTTCTTTACATGCTGACAGTTAGAGATAGCATGACAACCCAGGTAAGTGCATTATATGATCCACAGTAAGTAGTGGAAGCCTTGTTGTGTCTTGTATTGACCTTTAGTGGCCTAGATCTTAACAATATTAGTCTTGTTAAGGTTAGGACTAACACTAGAAGAACTCACTATGCGATAGCATCTCTTCTTAGTATCATGATCTAAACCTTGATGTCTTCAACAATGTACTGGAAGCCCTGTTGTGTCTTCATGCTAGGGAAAACCTCGAGGTTCAATGAAGATAACCATGACATCTTGCTAGAAGGTGATGCCAACACTAAATGAGATAGTTTCTTCCATTAATCAGCTTGTCATTATATTATCCAAACTAAGGCTACAATTGACTATAAAAAACCTAACAGGGTTTCCTTGTGACTGAGAGATTACCTCAGTGTCTAAATTAAGACCACGAGTACCCTGAAATCTGCCATTGACATCCATAACTAATTTTTGGTGCCCTGTAATGAATTCAGGAGACCTTCTAAATGTGTCGACAACCAGGGGAAGGTTAGATCTAACCTCAGATGCATTGCTTTGAACCTCGAGTGACCAAGGAAAACCCTTGCAAGTTTGTCAGGGGATGAAACAAACCCCCAATCAAGTTTTAGGTGGCACAGGGTTCGTTTCACTTTAAACAAGCCCTTAAGGATGCCGACTGATGTATGACCCAGTTAGGGTTGCTTCCAAACATTAACATGTTGCATATTAATCTCTCTTAGGGACACAAAAGGCTGAGAAAAGTCCTTACTACTGCATGAACTAAAAATTCTTGAGACTTGCGACTACCTTCACAAACTGATCAAACTTCACAACAAAGCAAAGAATCCCTGTGGTTGCCTTCACAAGGTGAGCCAATTCACACGAAGATAGAAGGAGAGAGAAGATGACATCATGTAACCCCATGAAATTGTCTTTCAGATAAGATGAATATATCACGTGTGTCGATGAAATGAGAGTGCTCTCTATCTATAATTTTCCATTGAAAGATAAGTCCATAAGATAAGGAAACCATCCTTAAAAAAAAACATTTTTGTAATTTTTAATTTTCCTAATTAAAAATTACTTTTAATACTTTAATTAGGGTCTTGATTTGTTTTTCTATCTTGGGATTGTATTCCTACTAGTGGGATTTTGATCCTTCATTGGGGTTCCATGACCATAACTCCTTATACAATTCATCTTAGACCCTTCTCATGGTCCACACGTGACAACTCAAAGTACAACATCATAAATAAGGACGATTAGATCATTAAACGATCCTCTTTTAATTTCTCATGAAGGTTTGGTCAAACTATTTTCTAGCTCCTCTTTGTCTTCATGATCAAATGTTCCCTAGAACCCTTTGGGTCTTTCAAGACCTTATGGCTTGAGTCCTTGTGACTCAACCATTAAATATTGGTCCTCTTTTCAATGGTCAACTTGTCTTCTCGAATCTTTATCATAATAAATGTTTTATGTTGATGTTATCTCCTTTGCATGAGGAGATCTCATGTCATCAAATTCATGTACCTTGACCAGGTTCTCAGCCCCAGGTTGATGCCAATTCTCCCAGAGAATGACTCTCGATGTTGCCCAAAAATCAACACTCCCTCTCAGCGAGAGAGGCATTCTTTGTCAAGCAATTTCCAAATACTTTAACCAGAGACATCTCAAAGAAGTAGCTTGAGTCATCGCACACACATTGATGCGTCTCATGTGTCATCAATGTCTTGGTAATTGACTAAGATCCTTAGGTCTATGCTGCATACATTCTCTCATAAAATGGTATTCGATGATGTAATCATATCTAGACAATGTGATGATCACGTTCTCCCCACTGACACCAAGGTCATATGCTAGTTACTCTAACAAGGGGCGGCTATTCCCTTGAGGATGTCCCATAGCTCAACCATATCGAATGACCAAGAAGAGGAGTATATCACACATCATCTGCCTAGATCTAGTCTAGGACTTGTCACATTCATTAGCATCAAAGTCCTCGTTCCTAACAAGGTTCTTCAGCCCTAGGATGAAGTTGGCATATGTCAATATCTTAGTAACTGACCAAGTGCCTCCAATGGATCTTAGCCTTAGGACAAGATTCAGTCCCAGACTATAATCAAATTCCTGGTAACTAACTAGCTGCCTCTATTCTCTTAGAGAATGGCTCTCATCCCCAGGCTGGGCTTTAGTCCCAAACTGGAATCAAATTCCTAGTAACTGACGAGGTGCCTCCATTCCATAAGCAAAGACAATCTCCCTCTTATTTATTCTAAAGAAGAACAAGTCAATACCAAGATTAACGAATTATCTCATCTGTATTACTTCTTGGTGAATTCACTAGGTGTCTTCAGATACCATATTTTGGGAGTCTGGAACGTACACACAATACCATCTCTATACTAGAAGAACCAATTGTCTCTACTATGCATTTCACAACTTAAGTGATCCTCAACCATTAGTGATACAGAACAAACTGATAAGACGAGCCTCGTGCTCTACCTCTGTCACTGAATGGGTGTCCAGGATCCCTCTAGTCCCTGCAACCAAAGTATTTTAGTACTCTACATGTTGATTCAAACCACTGAGGAAGGTGGTCCACACATCCATAAGATGTTATCTCAAGTCATCACTATATATCAAAGTGTAATAAGAACATATGACTCTTCATAGTCCACTAACTTTGTGAGAGAGTCCTCTCAGTGATGCTTGTTGTTGCATTCTCAAGCTCACAAGTGTTGATGTATTTGTAACTTCAGAATGTATTCACTTGTATATTTCATGTATTGTACCCCGATGTTTATTCCGGGAAGTATCTATAATGTAATTGAGTCATGTCATGCCCCAATGTTCCCATCGGGAGGTTCTATAATGTAAACAAGTCATGTCAAGTCATTGTGGGTAACCCTCCTATTGTTCAAGGGTTAAAGTCCCCGCAATTGCAGGGCCCTAGGGTTATCAGAATCTCCTAGAGAAGTCGGACCTAGCGAGTTATTGCCAAGTCGGGAATTAGTATAAATAGAGAGTGAGCCTCTCTATTTAACACACACTCACTCACACTCAGTTGTAGTGCATAACCGAGGAAGAAGAAGTTGTTGCGGCTAGAAGGAAAGAGGCTACTGATGTCAGGAGATCATTTTACTATTTTTGGGGCTTTGCTTTTGGTGTTGATTCTATCTCTGAGGAAGTTGCGGGGTTTTCTCCTTTATGGTTTCCCCGAGGAAAATCTTTGTGTTCATTGTCTCATGTGTTTGATTGTTGTGCTTGTTATTCTCTCAGTTAAGATCCTAAGTTAATGCTAGCTTAAATGATAAAAATCTTACATGGTATCAGAGCTAACCTGAGAAGAAGACACTGTGCAGCTGCGGAAACTAGGGCTTCCTACTTTTTGGATCTCTCTCCATAGATTTTTAGCAAAATAAGGTTGGGTTGACTCTCCTCCCTTGGGCGCATCTTTCTGTCGAAGCATAATCTGATTCTGAGCATTTTCAGTTTTTGACCCGACACTATTACCGAAAATTAGGGCTTTCCACAAAAGTGGAATTTTTGAGTGATCCCAGGCTTGGATTGATCTCCTTCTCAAAATCGAAGTTTAGAGATCAAGATCAAAGCTTTTGGTTGGACAGAACTCCAAGAAAGTCAAACCCTAATCTGCTCTTGAACCAGCTCTGCATAAATTCAGCTCCAAATCCAAATCCGACATCTTGACCTGGTAAGATCTAAATCTTTTGTATTTCCATTTGAGGTTCTCAATTAAGATGTCTCATCATACCAAGCTTGATGAAAAGTTTGAGGGAGCTGATAACTTTCGATCCTGGAAGTATAGGATCTCCCTGGTCCTGGAAGAAAATGAGTTGGATCCTACATCAATGAGGAGGTTCCAGTTCCAGAGGGAGATGAGGCTAAGGCCTTACACAAGAAAAAGTTGGTTATGGCTAAGAGGATTATTGCTGATTCAATCAAGGATCACCTCATACCACAGGTGTCCTCCCTAAAGACACCTAAAGCTATGTTTGATGCCTTAACCAAACTGTTTAAAGGAAAGAACATAAACCAGAAGATGACTTTGAGAAACCAACTGAAGAATGTAAAGATCCAAAATGCAGAGACCATCCAGTTTTACTTTACAAGGGTCCCTTAGATCAAGGAACAGCTAGAAGCAGTAGATGAAGAAGTGGAGAATGCAGAGATTGTGATGACCACCTTGAATGGTCTTCCTAGGGCATGTGACTCTTTCATTCAAGGGATATGTGCCAAAAAGAAGCTAGTCAAGTTCATCAGACTATGGGAAGAGTGATCTCAAGAAGAAGCTCGGATAACAGCTTGAGAAGAAAAGATGGGAAGTGAAGATCAAGCTCTTACAGTACAATCTAAGAAAACCAGAACTAGCCACCACAGAGGTAAGCACTCTCACCATAAGAGTAACTTTAGAAATCCTAGAGATATGTCTTAGTACATTTGCTATACATGTGATGAAAGAGGACACTTTGCTAGAGATTGTCCTAGAAACAAAAGTAGCTCTCACAAGAAGAAGGGAAACAAGATAAGACATCATGCTCATGCTGCAAAGGATGATGAACCTTCCACAAAGAGAACCAGACAAGACAGTGATGATTCTTCAAGTGACAAAGAATATGTTCTGATTTCCACTCTCATGGGAACTATCACACATGGCAGCAATGATTGGCTTATAGACAGTTGTGTTTCCAAACATATGACAGGATTCAAGGAATCCTTTGTGAAACTATCTAAACATGAATCACCTCACAAGGTGAAACTTAGAGATGACTACCAGTATCTAATTAAAGGTAGTGGTGAATCCTCATATGAGCTAGACTCTGGAAAGTCTATCAAGATGAAACATATATTGTTTGTACCTAGACTAAAGAAGAACCTCATCTCCTTATCTGCATTGGATGCAAAAGGAATGAGGGTTGCATTTGTAGATGGCCAAGTTCTCACGTGGCCAAAGGGAAAGTCTATTGATGATGCAGTAGTGATTGGGGAACAACAAGGAGGACGATACAAATTGAAGGGCCAACCAGAACAAGCTTTGGTTCATGACTCAGTAGAACCAAATGAGATTTGGCATAGAAGGATTGCACATGTGCATTACGGAGCACTACCACTTGCAAGCAAAGCTGTTGAAGGTCTCCCATAAATGTAGACAAAACATGAAGGTGTATGCAAAGGATCTGCGAAAGGGAAGAACACAAAGAAGACATTTCCAAGTAGCGAGAGTAAGGCAAAAGGAATCTTGGAAATCATCCACTTCGATGTATGCGGTCCAATGTCATCTAGTTCATTAAGCGGGTATGTATGCTATGTTTCTTTTATTGATGACTTTTCTAGAAACACATGGATATACTTTATGAAGAACAAAGATGAAGTATTCATCAAGTTCAAAGAATTCAAAGCCTTGATTGAGAACCACACTGAAAAGAAGATCAAGACCTTTCGATCAGATATTAGTGAAGAGTTCACATCAAATGAATTCAAAAAGCTATGCAAAGACTCAGGGATTGAGAGGTAGTTGTCCACT
Organism: Pseudotsuga menziesii; assembly: GCA_001517045.1. Taxonomy (NCBI): domain Eukaryota; kingdom Viridiplantae; phylum Streptophyta; class Pinopsida; order Pinales; family Pinaceae; genus Pseudotsuga; species Pseudotsuga menziesii. The sequence goes on along the minus strand of LPNX010758514.1, from coordinate 32,962 downwards.
TAATATAATCCACAACATAATGGGATTGTAAAAAGAAAGAATAGAACAATCATGGAAGCAACAAGGGCCATGCTTCATGATCAAGATCTTCCCATGCATCTATGGGCATAAGCTACTAGAACAATGGTATATGTATAGAACCGTACTCCACACAAAGTACTCGAGAACAAGACACCTGAAGAAGTCTTCTCCGATAAGAAACCAGAAGTCAACCATCTCAGAATATTCGGCTGTCTTGTATACATACACATTCCGAAAGAAAAGAGGACGAAGTTAGATCCTTCAGGAAAGAAGGGTATATTTGTGGGATACTCTGAAAGCTCGAAGGCTTACAGAATATACTTCCCAGGATTCAAGAAGATCGACATTAGCAGAGATGTAACATTTGACAAAGATTCAGCCTACATCAAATCCAGGAAGAGACCGACTGAAGAATCTGAAGAAACAGAAGCACCCAGAATTCATGATACAACCATGAACGAAGAAACTCAAGAAGAGGATTGAGAATTGGAAGAAGCTCAAGAACCTGTGGATCCACCTCAGGCGAATAATCCTCACAAGAGGAAACCTGCTTGTGTACGTGAAATTATCCAAGGTGCTGAAAGATATGGAGCTTCAAAAGAAACACACAGAGGAAGAAAGAGAACTAGGTCCTGCTCCAGTTATGCAGCCCTGCTATGTGACATTATTGATAAAGAACCTTCCAACTATGAAGAAGCAGCAAAAAGAAAAGAATGGGAGGATGTTATGATCGAAGAGTATCAATCGATCATGAAGAATAATGTTTGGGATGTTGTCCCAAGACCAGAAGGGAAGTCGATTGTAACTTCCAAATGGATCTACAAGATCAAGCATGCTGCAAATGGCAGCATATAGAAATATAAAGCAAGATTCGTGGCTCGTGGCTTCTCCCAAAAAGAAGGAATAGACTATGAAGAAACTTTTGCACCTGTAGCCAGATACACTTCCATCAGATCAGTACTTCCTCTGGCTGTAGTGATGAAATGGAAGATAAACCAAATGGATGTCAAGACTGCTTTCTTGAATGGTATAGTAGAAGAGGAAGTGTATGTGGAGCAACCACTCAGTTTTGAGACACATGATAGGGATTCTCATGTGTGTAGATTGAAGAAAGCCCTGTACGGTTTGAAACAAGCACCCAGGACATGGTACGACAGAATTGATGGCTTTCTATCCAATTTGGGCTTTACCAAAAGTAAAGCAGATTCCAACCTTTACTACAAGGTTGAAAAAGGTAACCCAGTGGTACTCCTACTGTATGTGGATGATCTGTTTGTAACAAGTATGGATGGGTTGATTGTTGATACAAAGAGGAAGCTTATTGCTGAGTTTGAAATGAAAGACTTGAGTATGATGCACTATTTTCTAGGCATGGAGGTGTGGCATAATGCAAATGGAATCTTCACAAGGGAAGTATGTAGTAGAGATCATGAAGAGGTTTGGGATGATGGACTTCAAGGCCATAACCACACCTATGGCATCGAACTGGAAGCTATTGAGTGATGCTTCATCAGAAGCGGTTGATGCTACGATGTATCGTCAGATGATTAGGTCCTTGATGTACTTGACAAACACGAGACCAGATATTTGCTTTGCTGTGAACACCTTGAGCCAGCTCCTGATAGATCCGAGACATGTTCACTTGATTGCTGCAAAGCATGCTCTAAGGTACCTGAAGGGTACAGTTGATTATGGAATCAAGTACGAGGCGAATCAAAATATTAACCTGGAGGGTTATGTTGATTCAGATTGGGTAGGCAGTGCCATCGATAGGAAGAGTACTTCAAGATGTTGTTTCAATATGGGATCAGGTGTGATCTCTTGGTTTAGCAGGAAGCAGTCCTGTGTGGCACTGAGTACATATGAAGCAGAGTATGTTGCAACTTGTTTAGCTAGTTGCGAGGCAGTGTGGATGAGAAAGCTACTGTCTGATTTATTTGATCTCCAGTTGGATGCTACTTGTATATATTGCGACAACCAGAGTTGTGTGAAGTTGTCGGAGAGCCCGGTGTTCCATGACAAGTCGAAGCATATCGAGATCAAGTATCACGATATCAAGAATATGGTGTAGAGAGGAGCAGTGAAGCTCCAGTATGTTGTGATGGACGAATAGATAGCTGATGTGTTGACAAAGCCATTGGCCAGAGTGAAGTTTGAGTACTTCAGGGAGAAGCTTGGTGTTCTCCAGATTGAGGTTCCCTCCAAGGGGAAATGATGAGTCCGAGAGCCATTTGGACATGGTGAGAGGATCAGGTTCCTTCCATGGTCAGATGTAAGGGCTAAACCATTATGTCATGGTGAGAGGATTGGTTCCTTCCATGTTGGATGTGAGTGCTGAGCCATTCTGATGTGACTGTAGGATTGGTTCCTGCATGATCAGATATAAGTGTTGAATTCCATTCTTGGAATGGAGGCACCTGGTCAGTTACCAGGAATACTCAACTTGCTGTTGAGATGCCATTCTCTGGGAGAATGGAGGCACCTGGTCATTTACCAGGAATCCTCAATCTGGGACTAAGAGCCATTCTGGCACGATGTGTTTACACATGGTCAGATGTAAGTGCAGTGCCTTTCCGATGCGATGTGTTTACACATGGTCGGATGTAAGTACAAAGCCCTTCCAATACGGTGTGTTCGCACATGGTCGGATGTAAGTGAAAATCCCTTCCGATGCGGTGTGTTTGCACATGGTCAGATGTAAGTGCAAAGCCCTTTCGATGCGGTGTGTTCGCACATGGTCAGATATAAGTGTTGAGCCATTGTGGTGTGATGTGTTTACACATGGTCAGATGTGAGTGTTGGGCCTTTCTGACAAGATGAGGTGAGATGTGAGTGCTGGGCATGCCTTTCTCACAAGATGAGGTCAGATGTAAGAGCGGGGCGTGCCATTGTGACTTAGGGTTAGATATAAGTGCTAAAGAAGACCTACATGAAGGCTATGCCTACAACCAACATGAAAAAGGGCTGGCTCTGTAGAACTTCCTGTGACGAGAAGAATCAAGAGATAGCACCATTCTGAGATAGCACCGATGATGATGATCCATACTTGATGATGATCTAGACATGATGATGATCTAGACTTGATGATGATCCAGATCAAGTGATGATCTAGATTTGATGATGATACAGTGATGATGATCCAGTAGTGATGATCCAGATCTAGTGATGATCCAGATCCCGTGATGAAGAAGACTTGAAGATGAAGAAGACTTGAAGATGAAGACAACTTGAAGATGAAGATGACTTGAATATGAAGATGACGAGATGATCCAGTCAATACAGAGAAGAAGACCAGTGCTAAAAATTGTGTCAAAAGAATACCTTCCTAGTTAAGAGGGAGTGTTGATGTATTTGTAACTTCGGAATGTATTCACTTGTATATTTCGTGTATTTTACCCCGATGTTTATTCCGGGAAGTATCTGTAATGTAATTGAGTCATGTCATGCCCCGATGTTCCCATTGGGAGATTCTATAATGTAAACAAGTCATGTCAAGTCATTGTGGGTAACCCTCCTATTGTTCAAGGGTTAAAGTCCCCGCAGTTGTGGGGCCCTAGGGTTATTAGACTCTCCTAGAGAAGTCGAACCTAGTGAGTTATTGTCAAGTCAGGAATTAGTATAAATAGAGAGTGAGGCTCTGTATTTAACACACACACACTCACTCACACTTAGTTGTAGCTTATAGCTGAGGAAGAAGAAGTTGCTGGGACTAGAAGGAAAGAGGTTACTGTTGTCGGGAGATCATCTTACTGTTTTTGGGGCTTTGCTTTTGGTGCTGATTCTATCTCTGAGGAAGTTGCAGGGTTTTCTCCTTTATGGTTTCCCCGAGGAAAATCTTTGTGTTCATTGTCTCATGTGTTTGGTTGTTGTGCTTGTTATTCTCTCAGTTAAGATCCTAAGTTAATGCTAGCTTAAATGATAAAAATCTAACAACAAGGATATCTGGAAATCCCATACATCATACTCATGATCAAAAACATTTGTTGAAGCATACTAGCCTATTGAAGGGCTTGGAAATAGTGATGTGTCTCATACAATCTCAAGGATCTCTAATATCTTTGAATTTCCCTAAAATTCTGGTGATAACAACATGTGTTTTCTACCCTTGGCAATGACACATGAGGCTATGCAAACCTAATCATGATCAAAACAACATCCCAAATCATAATCAAATGCCTATAGAGCCCTATAGGTTCTCTTTGTCTATCGGAAAGGGTGATCATTTGAAATATAGTAAACCACACCCTTCAGAGCCTCTTTCTTTTTACTGTCAATCTTCAAGTGAGATCTTCGACTTCCTAAAGGTTCCCAAAATATCAGGATAATAACCTGAAAATCCCCATGGTCTCATTGAATCATTCAAGGGTAACCAATTTTCTGGAAGGCGAGGAATGTAAGGAGTTATTCACTCCCTATTGATCCTCTTTCAAGTTCTCCCTCTAAGTCCCTAGAATCATACACCTCAAAAATCATATCGGAGAAAAATCACTCATTGTTATGTAGTACCAAAAACTACTTATCCTGGGTCCACATACAATTGGCAACACTATTATGAACATATCTCATAAAATTCTAACCAAGAGTATTATCTCAAAGGTCTTGTCATGCTTCCTCTGAGGCTTTGACCAAGTTGTCATAATCTTTCTTGAAATGAGAGGAAATTTGCAAGTGAACATATTGCATATGCTTTCATATATCAAAGCCAAAGATTTGATCATATTGTCGATAGTACAATTATAAAACATAAATATATGATCCCATATCATACAAAGATGTGTCCATCCTTAAAAGTTGTTAAGCACCCTTTGTTTTCAAATACTAACTCAATGCATAACTCATACAGGGAATCTAAGGATTTTGATTGTAAGGAAAACTGACTCAAACCCTTACTCACCATATAAATTTTGCTAGGTAAATCCTAGATTTTATTTTTAGATAACACATTTTGAGGGAGGTCTTCATCACGAATTACTGTGTATGCTAAGATCCAACTCTCAACCTTCAATGTTCATCGTTCAAGGCATTTTTTTAATTGATACACTTCTTCATGTCAAGGAACTTTCATATGATTTTCCCACTTTCTGGTCTTTCTAGTGCATACCCTCAAACAGACAAAATATTCCCATAGATCACTGTCTGTAGGTGTGAAATCAACCATACTAAAGACCTTACGTAAATGGTCCCAATGTACCTTTCCTAAAGCCTAAAAATGTATCCTTACAAAAATAAGAAATTGCGTTGCAACAAGAACACTCCTAATTACATCCTTGTAGTTTTTTCTTGGCTTCTTCATTTAGTCTTGCAGGGCTTTGATCTTAAAGATTCAATTTCCATGCAACACCTTGTTTATAGACTTTTTGTAGTCCACCATTTGTAGTTCCTCTTAAGAACACCTGATCTTCTTAACTACTGCAAATTTCCAGTGGAAATTTTATGAGGAAGATATGATGCCCAATCAAGGACGTTCGTCATCTAATCAACTTGTATACTGCTCCATTTTCAGGATCTTACCTGCACCGGTCAAGGCAAATCATTAGAACCTGGCTCTAATACATGTTGAATTTTTGGCTACTTTCATAAACTAGTAACTATGAGAGTAATTTTGAATTTTTTGTTAGCGTAATTACACATGAAAGTATCAATTATATGTATGAGAATAATAACACTAACTAGATGTAATAGTATCAAAAATAGAGAAGGAAATAAACACATCACATCACAACAATCATGCACAACAAACACAATAATTTACCTTGGGAAAACCCTCTCTCCTTCATAGGGAAAAACCCGTCAACCTTTCTTATCATAGAATCATGATAGAAGAACAATTATACATCAAATGACCGTAAACATCACACATGAGGGTATACAGAAACTGAGAGACCAAGTACTTATCTTTTAGCTAATGTGAGCCATGTGTAACATGACTTAAGCCCTATCTCATATTTTATTTGTCTGCTAACATTTAGAGATAACATGAAAACCCAGGTAAGTGCATGATCTTATCCATAGTTAGCAGTGGCAGCCTTGTTGTGTCTTATATTGACCTTCAGTGGCCTAGATATAAACAATAACAACCTTGTTAAGGACATGCCTAACACTAGAAGTCTTCACTATGTGATGGAAGCTCTTCTTAGGATCATGATCTGAACCTTGATGTCTTCAACGGTGTACTGGAATCCCTATTGTGTCTTCATGCTAGGGAAATCCTCGAGATTCATTGAAGGTAACAATGTTAGCCTGATAGAAGGTGATGTCAACCCTGAACAAGATAGTTTCTTCCTGTTAGAAAATAGGACAGCAGAGCAATAACAGATATACAGTTAAATCATTAAACAAGATGCAAAACACATTACAGAGAGACACAAATATAACGTGGTTCACCCAAACGATGGGCTACGTCCACAAAGAAATTTCCAGTCCTTTTATTACAGTCCAGAAAGATGAAGGGATACAACCTGCAACAAAACCGTTACACTTCCTCTTCATGCTCTCACACAATCACAGAGGTTGTTTACAATACTATAATACCATACACAGTCATGTTACAATGCTTTCTTTTATAGGGAAAAAATACCATGGGAAAATACTATGGTTAACCCAATACCATGGGTCTACAAAACTGTTGGCCAACAAACATCCCAAAGTAGGGGGAACGAGTGTACAGTACACCTGGGGTACAAACACGACTAAATAATATCTTTGGATTTGGAAGATCAGGCTCCACAACTAACACTTCCATTGATCAACCTAGCATTATCTTATCCAAACCCTGACCTATTCCATCAGTAATCTTGAGATATTGTTGACCAACAGAGGTGGCCATTAACTAAGTGGTGGTGTTGTTAACCAAAAGAGGTAGTTTTTGACTTTACTATTGACCACAAGTTAGCCTACCATTGTCTGTTATTATTCCTATTGATTGTACTGAGACTGCAATTGACTGTCAAAAACCTAACAAGGCTTCCTTGGGACTGATATATGACCTCGATTTCTGAATTAAGACCACGGTTGACCTGAAATTTGTCGTCGGTGCCCTTGTAATGAATTCAGGTGACCTTTTAAATGTGTTAGTATCCAAATGAAGGTTAGATCTAACCTCGAATGCATTGCTTTGAGCCTCAGGTGACTGAGGCAAACCCTTGTAGAGTTTTCAGGGAATAAAACAAACCCTCAATCAAGGTTAAGGTGGTTAGAAGAATACCCTAATAGGGTTCAGTTCACTTTAAACAAGCCCTTAGTGATGTCAATTGATGCAATCCCTAGCTAGGGTTGCCTCCAAATATTAAGAGGCTACAGCCCTATTAGGGCCATGAAAGACTTATACAAGTCCCTATTGTTGCCTAAACTGAAAATTCTTGAGACCCGTGGCTACCATCACAAACTGATCAAATTTCAAAACAAAACAAATAATCCCTGCAATTGCCTTCACAAGCTGAACCAGATCACATGAAGATAGAAGGAGAGAGAAGATGCCAACATGTAACCCCACGAAATTGTCTTTCAAATCAAAGATGAAGATATCATGTGTGTTGATAAAATGAGAGTGCTCTCTATTTATAATTTTCCAATGAGAGATAAGTCCATAAGCAAACCATGCTTACAAAAAAAACCATATTTTGTAAATTTTAATTTTCCTAATTAAAAATTAGTTTTAATACTCTAATTAGGGGCTTGGTTTTTATTTGTTTTTTAAATCTTGGGCTTTTAGCCCTTCATTCATGGGATTTTGATCCTTCATTGGCGTTCCATGACCATTAATCCTTAAATAAGTCATCTTATATCCTTCTCTTGGTCCACACGTCCCAACTCAAAGTACATCATCATAAATAAGGAAGATTGGATTATTAAAAGCTCATCTTCTAATTTCTCATGAATGTTTAGTCAAAGTATTTTATAGATCCTCTTGGTATTCATGATCAAATGTGCCCTAGAATCCTTAGGGTCTTTCAAGACCTTCTGGCTTGACTCCTTGTGACTCAGCCATGAAATGTTGCTCCTCTTTTCAATGGTCAATTTGTATTCTCAAATCTTTATCATATGAAAGGTTTTATGTTGATGTTATCTCCTTTGTATGAAGATATCTCATGTCATCAACATCTTGGTCCTTGACCTAGTTCTCAGCCCTAGGATGATGCCAATTCTCCAAGATAATGGCTCTCGATGTTGCCCAAAAATCATCGGAGTTGAGACTTTTCTTGGTTAATGGCTGCTTTTGAGGCTTCCATGAAGCGATCAAGAATCGTTTTGAAGGCTTTGGCTTCTCAAAACAAGGAGTAGCAAAAAAAAAGGTGTCATCCACAAATTTTTGGTGGGAAGAAGTGGGATAGCTCTGATGAAATCAAAGGCCTTTTATGTTGTTGGCTCTGACTTCTGCATTAATACTTCTTCCTAGGCCTTCTGCTATCAAGATGAAAAGGAAGGGAGAGAGAGGATCTCCTTGCTTGATATATCTAGAGGGTGTAAAAGCGGAGGATGGGGAGCCATTAACAAGTATGGAGAAGAAGTTTGATGAGATTGATATAAAGTTAAATTTATCCAGGCTCGACAAAAACCAAAGGCTTGCAAGGTTCTCTCAACATAGGTCCAATTTAACATGTCAAAATCCTTGGACGTGTCTAGTTGTATTAGCATACCTGGCTTCTTAGAAACTTTGAGGGAGTGAATAAGTTCATGGGCCATGATGATTTTGTACATAACTTGATTGCTATGTAGATATTAGGAGGGGAGGGGTTTGAGATAGTTCGTTATGACCACGGGGGCTTCACTTGTTGACCAATATCCTATCACGTTAGTTCATATTGTGGGTATTAAAATTATAAAAAATTGAACCAATATATTGCAGGTATTGGGGGTATGAGGGGCTTAAGGTGGGGGTGGGTAGGGTGGTTTATTAGGATTGAGGTATAAAAAGGGGCGGGGAGGAGGTTTTAAGTATTGGGAGGGGGTTTCAATAAAAAGAGTTTGGGTCAATATCTCTTGAAATTAAGGGTATTCTTTAATATCCCATGATCGCACGTGCTATGTGAGAGGTTCACTAAGTGAAGTCCCTGTGGTTATGACATTGGTTGTGATTTTGTAGATCATGTTACAAAGTGCATATGGTCTAAATTTGTCAATAGAGTACGGATTGCTTCCCTTGGGATTGAGGGCCATAAGGTTGCATTGAACGCTGATAAAATACTTGCAAAGTGTCGAGAGTCTTCCACTATGGACCAAACCTATTCTTTGATGATGTCCCAACAAGAGTGAAAGAAGTCCAAGGTGAAGCCATTCGTCCCTAGATATTTCCTTGCTGGCATGATCACGATGCCTTTTTCCACTTCCTCCATGGTTATGACCCGCATTAGACTATCATTCTACTGCGATGTGATTAGATGAGGAATGTGTTGAGTAATGGCATTAATAGATTTTGCGCGATCTCCTAGTGGTTCCGAGTGAATATTTTGTAAGTATTTTGTTAACTCTGTCATTATACCTTAGTACATTTGAAGGTTGTTTCATTTATTATCTTTAAGAGTAACAATTCTATTGTGTTGTTGGTATTGGATGATGGATTTGTGAAATAATTTGGAGTTATTTTCACCATATTTTATCCATTTCACTAGTGATTTTTGTCGCCAAAGGGTTTCTTCCCATTTGAGCCTTTCTTCCAGATGTTGTTGAAGTAGGGTCTCTTGTTGGTGAAGGATTTCAGTACAACCATTCAAGATAATTTCTTGCTATGAAGTGGAAATTTGGGCCTCTAGTCTGCTCCTGTCCTCATGGATATTCTCAAATACCATTTTGTTCCACTTCTTGAACCGTTGTTTGAGATTTTTCAATTTATGTTGAAATTTATACACGACACTGCCTATGGTAATTTTTGACTCTGTCCACCATTTCTTGATGTTGGTTTTGAAGTTGGGGTGATCCATTTGAAAATTTTCAAATCTAAACGGTTTGTTCTTAACCCACTCATCTCTGTTCCAATTTAGGAAGATAGGCCAATGGTCTAAGCCATTAGCTAGGAGAATCACATCCTCCTTGTCTTCTTCATAAGTGTGAAGGTTCTATGAGATGAGAAGATGATCCAACCTTTAGGATATTTGATGTCGCACCCCTCATTTGTTGTTCCAGGTGAAGACACCATTATCCGTGCTTAGATCTACCAAATTGTTGCTCTCAATGAACTGTTTGAAGGCTAGGTTGTCCTGATCTAGCTGTCGTTGACCTCTTTTTTTCCCCAGAAGGCTAGTGATTATGTTGAAGTCTCCCCCTATAATACAATTTTGGTTTTGAAAGATATTTTAAAGCCACCAAAGGTGGCCCACAAAGAGGAGTTTTTGTTCCATAGCTTGTGGTCCATAAACATCGGTGAGCATCCATTTCATATATGTTCCAATCCAATGATACTTAGCTAAATTTGTATTTGACGAGCCCGATATGTTGTTCATCTCTACCTCTTGCGAGTTACATAGGAGGGCGAGGCCTCCTAAGCCCCCTTTGGTATCCATCGTTTCCCCTTTTGAGCCTTTCCAAACTTTCCTTGCAATAGCTTTCAGAGAGAGGGAGGTGCAATTATTTTCTTCCACCATTAGGATACTTATTTTCCATAACTATTTTAATTTTCGAAAGTGTCTTCTTGGAGGGTCAATCCAGACCTTTGATGTTCCAATATATAATATTCATTTCAAACTTTGGGAGAGGGAGGAAAATAATTCAACCAATTGTCTATATTGCCTTGAATCTCTCATCATATTACGTACTTCATCTAAGTGTGGTATATTAGTTCTTTGGCCTCTTTTTTAATATTCTTAGTGAGGTCTTTTCATCTCTTTCTTATTGTTAGGTTTGATCCCAAGGTTTGCATTCTTAATCGACACTTTTTTCAATTTATTGGTTCCATTTCGAGCTTTGATGATTTCTTCCTTGAAAAGATCTAGTCGGGGTTTACAGATGGGGATTTTCTTCTTGCAAGCTTCCTCAATTCCTTGGAAATCAAAGTCGTCGGCTTCCATTTCCTCCATCTCATTAGGTATTTCTTACATTTTGGTCTCAGGAGTTAGGATTTCTAGAGGTTTATCATGAATGGCTTCTTGAGTTAAAGAGGATGGGGTTTGCGGATTGTTGGCGAGCACATCGAACTGATTGGAGGCGGGTATGGTTGATTTAAAAGGAGGATTTGGATCTTTCTTATTGTTTTTATTTTTATTATTGACATTTGCAAAGCTGTCTAGATCCTTGTCTTAATAAGGTTTGAGGTTGGTTGGGCCACAATTGAGAGGGAATTCTCAGAATAGGTGACCATGTTTATGAAAATTTCTACAATGGAAGGGAATGTGCTCATAGTCTAGGGTTTGGATACACTATGAGTCTCTATAACTTAAACAAATGCCTTTTGAGAGAGTGTTAAACCCTTAATGATGGAACATTACCCCATATAGTGTAGTTCATCACCCCCTATATTGTGGTGCATTACATATTATTTATGTCGGCTTGGGTCTATTGGTTGTTATTGTACACCTTTGTCTCCTATATATAGGAAGGATATATTCTCATTTTAGTCATCATTGGATATTGTCTTATTTTGGGTACATAAGTGCATTGTGTAAGGAGGTTCCTCCCTTGAAGAGGATTGTTATTTATCTCGGTTATTCATTATTAAGGTGTGTATTACTCTCTTTTGGTCTACTTATGCTATTTTTATGCTATTTCTGGGACTTTTTTGCATAACATTTGGTATCAGAGCTTTTTCCTCGGGACTAGCTTCTACAAAACAAGTCATATTGGCATTTTCACTACAAATTGTTTTCTACAAGGATTCAGAGATCGACGTTAAAAAAACACTTCTCAAACAGGCCAAACTATCTCCAATCCAAAATTCAGATCCCAATCTATTACAGTTTTAGAGATACTTGCGAAGGAATCTAGGGTTTTGGACTAGTCCAAAACCTAGTCTAAAACTTGTGTTCTAGGGAAAAAGGTCATATATGAGGCATCCGAGATCCAAATTGAGTGAGACTAGTTGCATATGAAAGAAGACAGACCATGGTATCTGTGGTAGAAGTTTTAGCTACATAAACTAAATATTGAACATGTGGCATGCAATATAAGTTTTCTTTTCTGGATAGGCAAAAAATAAGATGCTTTGGGAGATTTGAATTAACTCTTTGTTGGCACATCCAAATTAGGTCAAACCTGTGGAATTGGAAAGAGGACACATCAAGGTACCATAGGAAGAAGTTTCAGACCCAGAGGAGTCGAAGTTCAAAGTTTATCTCAGTTACAAGTTGGCCCTAAAACAGTCTTCTAATCAGGGTTTGAAAAAGGTACATCATTTTGCATTTGGAAAGCTTTGAGTAGAAGGATATATTTATGGTAAACCCTAGGGTGTGATATATATTTATTGTTCAAAATTCCACTAAAAGGAAGTGGAAAGAATAACACTCCACTCAAACCCCCATAGGATTCATCCTCGACATACGATGAAATGGTAGACATATATTTTAGAGTGTCCAAGTTGGAAGATATGATTAAAGGAAATGTGAAAATTGATGACTTAGTTAAATTGGAAAAGAAGATGGATACTAAAGAGCATCTCAAAGGGATGGTTAGTAAAGAAGATATTCAAGACTTGAAGGAATTGATGAAGGCTATAAAAAATAGTTGTATTTCTCATGTATCTACTCAAGAAGAGGATAAGGAGGAAAAAGAGGACTTATTCCAGTTATGTCTGGAGAAAATTGAAAAAGAATTGGAGAATAGGAAGTTGGAGTCCCTAAAATTTTATGATTCACTACAACATCAAGGGTTCAATTAATGTCCAAGGAACTACTTTATCCCCAAGATTGACATGAGAAAGTTTGATGGCAATGATCCAATCACGTGGATTTTTCAGATGGAGCAATTCTTTGATCTACGCTAGGTGTCCACTTTGCAAAAGGTAACTATTGCATCCTTATATTTAGAACCTGATCAATTTGTATAGTACCAATGGATTTGTGATCGTAAAAAAGAGTTTATTATCTATTTGTCTATATTCCTAGAAGAATTGATTGAACATTATGGGGATATAAATAACAACATATTCTTTAGCCAGTTGGTAAATCTCAAGCAAAAAGGTCTAGTTAATGATCACATCAAGCAATTTCAGCAGCTAAGTCTCAGTGTGAAGAATATTTCAGAAGATAATTTGTTAGATCTATTTATTGGAACCTTGAAAGATAAGATTCAACATGAGGTGTGTCTCTTTGAACCATATTCCCTAGAGAAGGCTTTCATTGTGGCAAGGAAGGTTGAAAGTAAAAATATGGCAATGACTACTAGAAAGGCCTTCTCCAACACATACAAAGAAAATAATGTTCCTTCTTATAAACCACCACAAAGGTTGACACCCCAACAACTAGATGAAAGAAGAGCAAAAGGATTATGCTTTAATTGTGACAACAAGTATAGTAAGGGACATAAGTGCGGTGAGAATAAATTATTCTACATAGATTGTGAAGAGGAAGAACCAAAAGAAGAGTAAGCATCTCAAGAAGAGGCGACTACATATGAAATAGAAGAGGACACTTCAGAATAAATTACTCCCACCATATAATTTCATGCATTGGCTGGAATTCACACTCCTCAAACTCTCAATATTGAAGGATACATCAAAAAGAAGAAGGTAACAATGTTAATTGATTCTGGTAGTACTCATAATTTCATTCACTGTAAATTATCCCAAGTTCTTAATTGCTTTGTATATTCAGCATCAGAGATTCAAGTTATGATTACAGATGGAGGAACTATAAATTGCTCAGGGAAATGCCATAATATCAATCGTGTTATGTGGGGACATGTATTGAATACTTCAATGATTGCTATCCCAATGGGCGGGGTTGATGTTGTATTAGGTGTCTAGTGGTTACAATCATTGGGAACAATGGCTTTTAATTTTCAAAAACTTTTCATGAAATTTTCATGGGAAGGAAAAGAATATGACTTAAATGGCATCATAGGAAAACCAAGAAAGGTGGTAAGCTCTAATGGTATGTCAAAGTTGTTGAAAAAGGGAAATCGGGGTGTAGTTTCACAATTATGCTCATTAGATGTTCAAACCTCAAAGTTCCTTGTCTCCCCAGATCTCCAAAGGGTCATTATAAGCATTCCAATGTATTTGAAGATATTCCCAAAGGTATTCCACCTATTCGAGACTTTGATCATGCTATCCACTTGATTCCAGGCAACGTTACTCCTAACAGCAGGCCTTACCAATATCCCTATAGTCAGAAGAGTGAAATTGAGCGTAGGGTTGTTAATAAGTTAGAGGCTGGAATAATTAGGCCTAGCCAAAGGTCTTACTCTGCACTAGTGGTAATGGTAACCAAGCCATATGGATGATGGTGTATGTGTCTTGATTATAGAGAGCTCAAGAATATCACCATTAAAGATAAGTTTCCCATTCCTATCATTGGTGAATTGTTAGACGAATTACATGGAGCAGTTGTCTTCACAAAGTTGGATCTTCATTCTGGGTATCATCATATTCGAATGAAGGATGAAGACATCCCCAAAACAACATTTAGAACTCATGAAGGTCACTGTGAATTTTTGGTCATGCCAATTAGTCTCACAAATGCGCCTTCCACATGTCAAGGTTTTATGAATTCTATTTTCAAGCCTTTATTTAGAAAATTTGTGTTGGTATTCTTTTATAATATACTGATATATAAAAAGTCCCGGGAAGAACATCTTCAACATGTTGATAGGGCACTACAACTATTAAAGGAGAAAGAGTTGTATGCAAAATCCTCAAAATGTTTCTTTGGGATAGGGGAGGTAGAGTATTTGGGTCATATTGTATCTCATGAAGGTGTCAAGGTAGACCCTAACAAAATTAAAGCCATGATGGACTGGCCGATTCCAAAAACACTAAATAATCTTCAAGGATTCTTAGTTCTGATAGGGTACTGCCGCAATTTTGTCCGAAACTATGGAAGAATAACAACTCCTCTAACAACATTACTGAAGAAAGATGCATTTTCTTGGACTCCAGAGGCAACTCAAGCTTTTCAGACTTCACAAAAACCTTTATTGTGGAATGTGATGCATCAGGAAATGGAATTGGCGTTGTACTAATGTAAGTCAGACACCCTCTTTCCTTCATAAGTCATCCGATCAAGGGAAAGAACTTAAAAAAGCCCATTTATGAGAAGGAAATGTTGGAAATACTACATGCCTTGAAGAAACGGAGACCCTACCTTATGGGGAGACATTTCAAGGTTAAAATTGATCATGATAGCCTTAAATAGTTCTTGGAACAAAGGCTATCTTCAGAAGAGCAACAAAAATGGGTGACAAAGATGTTGGGATATGACTTTGAAATCATCTACAAAAAGGGGAAGCAAAATGTTGTTGCATATGCACTCTCCAGGAAAGATGAGGATGTTGAAGCATTACTCTATGCTATCTCGATCATCCAAAGAGATTGGATAGGCAAAGTAAGGGATGAATGGAAAATGATGAAGCAATATGGACATTCATTCAAAAGCTGCAGTAGGATCCCAATGGCTCTAATACATTTACCTGGAAAGATGACTTGCTATGGTACAAGGATTGCCTATATCTTGACAAGAGTTCCCAACTCAAGAAAAAGGTACTTTTTGAATTCCACTCCTTACTGATAGGAGGACATTCATGTTTCTTAAAAACCTACCACATAGTAAAGAAATAATTTTTTGGGGATGGTGTTAAAACTGATGTTCAAAAATTTGTGACAGAATGTTTGGTTTGCCAACGAAAAAAGTGGAAACAATTAAGACCCCAAGCCTCCTACAACCACTTTCCATTCCAAGCCAAGGTGGACAGAGTTCTTGATAGATTTTATCACATGTTTACCAAAGTCAGAAGGAAAGAGTGTCATCATGGTGGTTGTTGATATAATTACTAAATATGCACAATCTCACCCCTTCAAAGCAAGCACGGTCTCCAATTATTTTATGGAGACAATCCAAAAACTACATGGTACTCCAAATATTATAGTAAGTGTCAAGGATCCCATTTTCATTGGAAACTTTTGGACCAAGTTATTTTATTGTTTGGGTACTCAACTGGCTCATAGCTCATCTTATCATCCTTAATCTGATGGGCAAACAAAGATCGCAAACAAATGTTTGGAAGGGTATATTCGATGCACATTCGATGTTTTGTAGCTGATAAACAAACACAATGGTTCAAGTGGTTACCCTTGGCAGAATAGTGGTATAACGCTTCCTTCCATGCATCATAAAAAATGACCCCATTTATGGAACTTTATGGCTGTCATCCACCATCCATCACATCTTCAGTAGGAGACTCCTATAAGGTTCAAGCAATGGAATACCACATGAAGCATCAACAACAAGTTCTTCAACTCTTAAAGGACAACCTGAATCTAGCACAAAATTGAATGAAACAACAAGCAGATCAACACCGTAGTGAATGAAACTTTAATGTGGGGGATTTGGTGTTTTTAAGACTACAACCATCCAAACATATGTCCCCGAAGAACACCAAGAAGGATGATAAATTATCACCTAAATACTAAGGTCCCTACAAGGTGCTACAAAAGATTGGTAGTATGGCCTACAAATTGGAACTACCAGCATCTCCACGAGTCTGTTCAATTTTCCATGTTTCTTGTTTGAAGAAGGTAATAGGTGACAAGCTACCAGTTCAAACAATATTATCAAAACTTGACAAGGAAGTAAAAATTATCTTGGAGCCTGAAGAAATAACTGAAATAAGAACTAGACAGCTTTGAAATTGATCAATTGCATAGTATCTCATTAAATGGAAGAACTTACCCATGGTAGATTCAACATGGGAAAATTATCCCTTTATACAACAACATCCAAAACTACTTCAAGATTGAAGACAACACTTTTTGATGGGGAGGGGCATGTTAAGCCGTTAATGATGGCACATTACCCCATATATTGTAGCGCATTACCCCCTATATTGTGGTGCATTACACATTATTTATGTCGGCTTAGGTCTATTAGTGGATCTATTAGTTGTTTTTTTTGACAAAAATGGGTATGTTATAAATTAGAGCTCAATAATGAAGCCTCTGAAAATTACAAGCTGGATTAGAAAACCAGTACTTAGACTACTACCTCTGAACTTGAGAGTCACTCCGGATAACCCATATTCATGCTAAGGAGGGATATCAATACTTAATAACTGATTTACATACAATTCATTTCTATCCGCAGCGATAGATTTATTAGCAGCATGATCCGTCGAAGCATTTAGCTCACGAAGGATATGAAAAAAATCAATTTGCCTAAATGACTTAGATATGGATTTGATTCTATTGACCAGCCTTACTAACCTTAAATTCCTACAATGGATTTCCCCATTCGTTGCTTGAATTATTATCTGGGAATCTCCAAATACCATGACTTCACCCACTCCTATGTCCTTCAGCTGCTTGAGACCTTGCCAAAGCCCATATGCCTCGACCATATTATTTGAGTCTTGCCCTATATTCCAATAGTATTCTAAATAATTTTTTCCTTCTGGGAAAATAACGACCCCTCCACCTCCCGCTCTTCCTGGATTCTCCTTGGAAGCTCCATAAAAAAATAGTTTGAAAATATTCCTTTCTTTCAACCAATTCTCAAACTGGGACTTGTCAAGTCTAATTTCCCAATTTTCCAACTATTTTTTGGCCAAAGAAGTTTCAGCAGAGAGGTTGAAGCTTTGCAGCCAATTACTTTCTTTATCTGTCAACTTAGCTTTATTATTAGGAATCCTCAGGACACTTACAATCTTACCCATTAAACTATTTTCCTTGATTACTATTTTCCAAGCTGGATGAGCTATATCTTGGAATATTATGTGATTATGCTCAATCCATATGCACCAATAGATGACTTTTGGGATCTTCATCCAACAAACTCTAAAACCTTTTTTTCTGATTCGGATCTCCATTGTACATTTTGTCCCAATTGAGAAAACACAGCTGAATATTACTTGACATTTGAATCTCGATCTCCCAAGGTTTCATCATTTCATTCCAAACAGAGATGGCATAGGGGTAGTCCAAGAATAGATGTTGAATATTTTCATTGGCTGCTGAACACAGAGAGCACCAAAATGGACCAGCGTATCCTCTCTTCATCAGGTTATCGCTGGTGAGGATTTTACCATGCATCAACGTCCAAGAGAATAAATCGATTTTGGGTAGAGTTTTACAGTCCCAAATATTATTCGAAATTGCTGGGTCGCATGGCACGTTTGGAACAGCAGCAAAATGCTTGTATCCTCCAGCCGTCGTGTACCTGCTAGAGGTGCTTCCCCAACCACGCTGGTCCTTTCTTTTTCTGGCAGTCATTACAATTCCTGATAAATAATGAAGCAACTGGTTTTTATCATCATTGAGATCTACAGGGCAATCAGGAAGACGCCAACTGACCCATCTGTTTGGTAGTTTGATTTCCCATGCAGATATGTCCCATATCATTTTAACTCCCAGTGAATCCAACCAAAGTTTAGTCTTGGGAGGACTGGAGGAGAGTTCCCAAGAATAGAGTCCCACTAGATATTAATCAACTTACCATTACTAGGTATCCAATTCAATTCTTCCTTGAATTTAGCCAGTGTCTTCCTACAAAGGGAATAGATGGAGGAGACATTATTATTTTCTTGATCATTATCAAGGCATCGTAGCCTCGGTCCATAGAAATATTTTCTCTTAATCACCTGACTACACCAGGAAGGCTTGGAATCGACCATATTCCGGAGCAATTTAGTTCCCATTCCTAGATTTTGAGCTTTCAAGTCTCTAATTTGCAATCCTCCTTCCATCCTAGGCAATTTGATTTTCTTCCAGCTGATCAGAGCGAACTTTTTCCCACCTTCATTATGCCCTCCTTGCTAGAGGAAGGATCTCAAGAGGCCTTCAATCATTGCAATCGTTTGGGAGGGGGCTAACAAAAGGGAGTATTGATAAAGGAGATAACTGTTTAGGACAGCTTTTATCAATATAAACTTCCCTGCCAGATTTAGTCAGGCTGCTCCCCAACCTAGTATTTTATTTTTTATTTTTTCAACAAGAGGGTTCCAGGCTGATCTTTTGGGTTTAGAATTGAAGATAGGAACCCCAAGATATTTAAAGGAGTCCCAACGAGTCACTCCTTCAATATCAAGAACTCGAGAGATTCCAGACATCTCCCTAGGATTAATATTTTGGCTATAGATATGACTCTTTCGAAGGTTAATTTTGCTTCATGAGGCTTGGAAATATCGATCCAGATCATTCTTGAATATTATTGCTATAATCTGACTGGCTCCTCCAAGCAAGATTGTATCATCCGCAAACTGTGCGTGGTTGATATATTTCATTCCCCGATCCATCCTTATGCCCTGTAGATCATGATCCCGCCTAGCTTTCTCCAGTTGGAGGCTAAGCGCCAAGGCTTGGATTGCATAGAGCAGAGGAGAGAGCAGGCATCCTTGTCTTAATCCTCTTGAAGCTTGAAAAAAGGGGGCTGCCCTTCCATTGATAAGAAGGGTGATCCAGGGTTTACTAATGCAGGCCTTTACACATCTGACGAAGCTTGGATCAAAACCGAATCTCAGCATGAATTGATAGAGAAAATAATGATAGACTCTATCAAAAGCATTTTCTAAGTCGATTTCCACCACCATTCCTTTTTCACCATTCTTTAGGCTTAAATGGATTGCCTCTTGGACTAATATGATATTGTCCCAAAATTTTCTGCCTTTTATGAAACCTCCCCGGTTCTCTGGAATGAGGCAAGGTAGAATGGTTTTTAAACTTCTAGACATGATTTTAGTGATGATTTTATATCCTATGTTGCATAAGGGAATTGGCCAGAATTTGTCAAAGGAAATGGCATCCTTCTCTTTGGGTATGAGAGCCAAAAAAGCTGAATTTGTGCTGCCACCTATTTTATCACATCTTTGTGATTTGCTTATCATTTTGAATAAGTCATTTTTAATGATTCCCCAACATGCTTTGATAAAATTAACATTAAACCCATCAGGGCCCGGTGCCCTATCATCTTCCATATCATCTACGGCCTCCTTAATCTCCTCCATCGTGACTAGCTGATTCAGTCTATTATTATCTTTACTCTTAACAGATCCTGGAACTAACTCCATGAGATCAGAATCAATGATGGTAGGTTGGTATGTGTAAAGATCATTGAAGTATCTAAAGGCTTCCACTTTGATGGCTTCAAAGTCTTGGATAACAACGTCATGAGTATGGATCTCGTGAACATTTTTAAAATTATTTCTTGCTTCTGCTTGTTTGTGAAAATAATTTGAATTCTGATCTCCATCCTTGAGCCAGCGACATCTTGCTTTTTGTCTCCACCATTCAGCGTCCTACCCACAGGCCACATGGAGCTCACTTTGCAATTTTAATTTTTTTTAATATCCTGCTTGTCAATAATTTTCAGTTCCATTTCAGACTGATGGATTTCCAGTGCTAGCGTTGCTTGAACTTTCTTTTGATTTGGAGAACCAGTCGATTTTGCCGAGGCCTTTAGTGGCTTCTTCAATCTTCTTAATTTTTCTTCCCAAACGAAGAAGGGTGAGCTATAGATCGAAACTAACCATGCATCAGTCACAATCCCCAGGAAATCCTTATGGTCGACCCACATAGGGATAAATCTAAAGGGAAGCCGTCCAAGGTTTTTGTCATTCCTCATCTCAAGCAGAATTGGTTTGTGGTCAGATCCCCCGAAAGGAAAGATTTTGGATGAAGAGTTCAGACCCAGCAAGAGGAAGGTGTCTTGTACTAGGAACCGATCCACCCTAGCTGCTATATGCCCAGGGCCTAGCCTCTTGTTACTCCATGTATATTTTCCTTTAGACAGGATAACATATGATAGATCCCAGTCCAAGATGATCTCATCAACTAGTTCTCTTATGGGATCTTTGACCAAAGACCCCCCTCTTTTTTCATCTTGGTTTAGAGTACTGTTAAGATCTCCAGCAAGGATGACATTACCATGCAGATTACTCTTTTCATGTCGGAGTAGATTCCAAAATATTTTTTTTCAGCATAAGAATTAGGGGCATAAATATTAAAAATTCTTACCAGAGTTTTGGTTTCTTTTTGCAGTAGTGTTGTGAGGATCTAGTTTGAGCTATATTTGATGTCAGCAACTTCAAATTTATGTTCGTCCCAAAGAGTTCCAATGCCTCCAGAGGCTCCCCTTGAACTAATTGCAACACTTCCTCCTTTCTTCCAGAATTTTACACTAAGTTGGAGAAATGCATCTTTCTCCATCTTGGTCTCCTGGATCAATAGGATGTCTGGCTGGGATAAAGATATTAAATCTTTCATAGCTTCTTCCTTGATTTTGCTGCCAAGACCCCTGCAGTTCCAGGAGAGAACCTTCATTATTTACTTTTGGTAGTCGAGGGCATCCCTCTCTGGAATTGCCCATGTTGACGGATGTTTCTACTATTTTTTAGTAGCTTTTCCAAAGTTAACTAGGAGCCTTGCAGTTTGTCCTTGTAGGTGGCTTGCTCCCTCACTTCTTTTTTCGATCTCCTTCCTTTGGTTTTTTTCTTTCTTAGAGTAGTCAACTCAATCTCCCCTTCTTCCTCTTCTTCTTCTTCCGAATCCGATTCTTCCTCTGACTTCCCCTGATTTTCTCCTTCTTTTATCACCTCTGCTCCTACATATGAAAGTATCGTGGTGGTGAATTCTTTCCCAGATTTTTCCGATAGGCCTGCTTCTGGATCCTTGATCTCTTCATTGCTGGATTTCTCTTATGAGGCATTGATTTCTTCCCTTGGTTCATTGGTCTTGTTCGATTCTTGACTTCCTTCCATGGGGATTATTATTGGATCTTTAATCCCCCCCTCCTTTCCTTTGCGCTTCCCCGCTGTTGGTTTTGGTCTTGATATTTTTCACCATTTTCCATCCGTCCTCCTTATCTTGCCGGATCTCAGGATTTTGAGGACAGTTTTGGATGAAGAGCCCGTATTCATGGCATCCTCTACATTTGAAAGGTATCTACTCATAATCAAGTTTTTGGAAGTGGTACCAATTCTTCACAGTTATTTTTATGGCTTCCGGTAGCCCAACTTCAAGGTCGACCTCCACACAAATATGGCCACATGCATATTGATCTTTTGGGCTTGTCATGTCAATGTATTTCCCCAGGGAATTCCCAATTGCTTGGAGAGAGTTTGGGATCCAACAGTGCATAGGTAGGTTTGGAAGCCTAACCCAAACTGGGACAGCTTTGGGGGTGTCAGCCTCGGGATCAAAGTCTGAGGTCCATCCATTCAGGTAGAGGCCTTGCGACCCCATGAAATAGGGATCATTTCTGAATATAAGGTCTTTGTCTTCCTTGGATTCAAAATCGAACAGGAAATATCCTCAACCAACTGAGTAAGAAGCTAAATTTTTCGAAATTAGAGGTCTCCAATTCTGTTGAACCCAGCTCTTAGTGTTTTTGGGCGAGGGCCAGAGCCCTGTGGATTTCCCAATCAAAGTCCGATATACCAGTGAGAGGGCAACCCGGATAGTGTCCTCTGGTTGAAGAGCTACTTCCGACACATCTTCAATTCGTTTGACAAATTTTGGAGGAGCTCCTTTACCAGATCTCTTGCTTTAATATGAGATCATTTTTTCGAAAGCATCCGAGTGGGGACCCGGAGGCGGTTCTCCGCCCATCCCCGTCGACAGAGATGTTAGAAAACAGGACCGCAGAGCAATAACAGATATACAGTTAAATCAATAAACAAGATGCAAAACACATTAAAACATTACAGAGAGACACAGATATAACATGGTTCACCCAAACGATGGGCTACGTCCACAAAGAAATTTGCCGGTCCTTTTATTACAGTCCAAAAAGATGAAGGGATACACCCTATAGCAAAACCGCTGCACTTCCTCTTCACGCTCTCACAGTCTCTCATCTAATACAATACAATACCATACACAGTCGATTTACAATGCTCTCTTTTATAGGGGAAATACAATGGGGAAATTCTAGGGTTAACCCAATACCATGGGTCCGCAATAATGTTGGCCAACACACATCCCAAAAAAAAAATTCAGGGGCTCCGCCCCCGAACCTCCTTTTCCGGGGCGCTGCCCCAAACCCCAAGGCAGAGGGAACGAGTGTACAATACTCCTAGGTTACAATCACAACTGAATAATATCTCTGGATCTGGAAGATTAGGCTCCACAACCAACAAGAGGAACCTCACAAAACTCACCACCTCAAGAGAGCATTGGTCCAGAAACAGATCCAGATCACGACCTGGGGATCATCGAGGTATAGACGAGTTGATGACCTCGATGTTCATGCCTAGGGATGGGAGAAGACCGAAGCCTGCTCAACAAGGAGGCCGGATCCGATCTTTGACAGATCCGAGTCGAAGGTTGCTTAGTGGATCTATTACTTGTTATTGTACACCTTTGTCTCCTATATATAGGAAGGAGGTATTCTCAGTTTAGTCAGCATTGGATATTGTCTTATCTTGGGTACACAAGTACATTGTGTAAGGAGGTTCCTCCCTCAAAGAGGATTGTTTTTTTATCTCTGTTATTCATTATTAAGGTGTGGATTACTCTCTTTTGGTCTATTTTTGCTATTTTTATGCTATTTCTCATACTTGGTTGCATAACAAAGAGCTTGAGATATGTTCATGTAAAAACAAATGCACACAAAGGAGGTGTAGTGTCATCTTTGAGTGGTTTCAGAGAGTTTTAAAATCGGCGTAGGGATTACCCATGCCTGCTAGCGTTTCCAGTTCTCAATATTCTTGAGGTAAATAATAAAATATTATCAATATAATGGATTCCTTGAACTCTTCCTTGTCGAGTCTAAAATTCTCTACCTAGGGACTCGTATAGATGCCTATTGAGTTGAAGAAGTATGGCCTTTCTTCAAAGATAGCTGTATAGTCCTTTGTGTTGTCCAAATTTACCGTAAAGTATCCCTTTCATCCCAATTTTAGTTCATAATACCCTTTATGTTCCATTTTATATTGATTCACCAAACTAGAGAATTTTTGAACGACCATAATCCTGTGAACTTACACATTATTGGATGATCCTACATATATTGAATATTTTGATGGATATGAGAAGAGGTGATTTCATACATTGGTACAACTGCTGCTTTTGGAATACATTTTTCGATATTGCTTGGATCTGGTCTCTTTTTGGTGCCTGAAGTTGATGGGAAGTTGGTAATGGTCCGTTCAACTTTCGTCTACACCACTGAGTCTACTTTGGGATCTGAGGTATGCGTGGGTTCTATAGTTGATTGATGCTTGGGGTCAAAGCCAACGTATGAACCAATTGTTGGGGGGTCATCTACTGCCCCCTTAGCGTGACCATTGAGGTTGGGTCAGACTATGCCTAACCAATGACCTATTCAAAGTTGAATGGATTCGAAGTAGGTCCTGCATTACTTACAACTAACAGGTGATCAAATTTTCCTCAGAGTCGTTAGTGCGTTATTATTGAAAATATATATTTTAACATAAATGAAAAAAATTAAATTTTACACTCCTCCGTTCTCTCTCTCTCTCTCTACACACACACACACACATAGCAAGGTTGAACTTGCTGTATTATTTTCAGTACCAAAGGAGGAAATTTCTAGGAATATTTCCATCTTGCAACTCTATGGAGACTCAATGGCCATCGACTAGGCAAATAATAAAATTTAAATTAAAGCCACTCACCTTTAACATCTTCTAACAACAATAAGAAGACAAACATAACCTTTTTTCAGTCATATTCTTCGCTCATGTGTACAAAGAATTGAACATGGAAGCATATCAATTATCAAAAGCTGTGGTTCTATTAGAACCGGGCCTCACAGAGATAGAAGAACAAAGGGGAGGAACCATTATAATTTTTTATTTATTTGTTGTAAGATTGCATGTAAATAGATGTAAAAAAGGTTGTTGTTTTTCTTTGTAAAAAGGTTGAATCCAAAATGTTGAGAAGAAAAGTTGAAAAGCTCAGACAACTAACACGAATAGAAAATGATTTTTTGATTTAAAGCTTATAAAGTTTCTTATGTATGTATGTATGTATGTGCATTTACAAATAGTTCATATATATATATATATATATATATATATAATGTATGTACGCATGTAAGAATGTATGTACGCATGTAAGAATGCATGCGCATGCATGCATGTATGTGTGTACATATATGCATTTACAGATATTGTATATGCATGTGTGTGTGTGTGTGTGTAGTGTCTGTAAATGCATATATGTACATACATACATACATAAGGAAAACGTTGTGGAAAAATTCAAGGGATGCTTCCCCACAGTCATAGATGGCATCATTAGTAAACCCATTAGTGTAAAGTTAGCATGCCTATGTCAAAGATATTCGAACAAGACACCTATTAAAACATATTAACTAGCTAAATACCCAACATTACCAACAAATATAAACTAAGGAAGTTGTATATATAGGAAATGCTTTAGTTTTCCTCTACTCAGTAAGGGATACTTAGTAGGAATTGTACTCTTTTACACTGAGTGACACCCTACTTATTATCTTAGTTCACCCCTTTGTGCATGGATTTGGATCCTAGAGCAGAGAGCCATCCCCGCTCACTCCCCCGATGGTGATACGCTTTCCTTCCAAGCCCTCGTGTTAGCCATATGATAATCGACTACTCATCAACAACCCTTGAGGTTCATTAAGAAACTAAAAATATCATGGAGGTCCTCCTTTCAACCTCCTCTTATAGGAATATGGCCTTGGCCCTAGCAGATCAAGGTTTGATAGGAAAATTAATGGGGTATAACCACCCCATGTTCAATGGAGTCACGTGCTCAAAAGAACTAACAAGTTTTGATCAAAGGTAAGCTAGCTCATTACTTATGATGTCAATAGTTTTATTCTTTCCTATTTGAAAACAAAGACGACCAAGATCTAACCTTAAAAAATGGCCATATTTCTTCAGATCCCAAGGAATGCACTTGAATATATGGACTTTGGATTTCGATTTAGAGATATATGTTCTATTAAGTACCGATGTGTGGGTCAAACTTATGCACCTTCTCCTCCATTGTTGAAACAAATACTATCTCAAAAGCTTTGAGAATAAACTTGGGAAATATATATACAAGTAAGAGCTTGAGGAAAATATGTTCACATGCACACAGATCTGTGTAGAAGTGGACTTGGAAAAAGGGTTACTGGAGGCCATTCTTCTAATTTTGGATAGTTAGAAACAATATCAAAACTTGACTATGAACTACTTTCCTTCAAGTAGAAAGTGGGCCGTGAATATGTCAATTTAGCGAAAAATTGCAAAAAATCCAAATACAAGAGCCATTTGAAGCAAACAAAGGAGATCAATGACAAATAGTGAACAAAAAATGAAGATCAAAGCCAAGCAAAACCTCCTCGGCTCTTTCCATTGCAACCCTTGCTTCCTATAATCCAATTATTATTTCCCCATCTCAAATTGTCCCCTGCTTAGCTCCTTCCACTTCAATCCTGGATTCCTCTAGTTCCATTAAGATCAACCCATCCTTTGGTAGTCTAGTATGTTTAGAAGGAACTTCACCCAAATATAGTCCTAAAGTAAGTAAGCTTGAAGTAAAAAGTAATAGATTTGAATTATTACATCAAGATGAGTCGTTATCCTTCGCTAAGCTAGTTGCTAGTAATGTAAAAGAACCCTCCCCTATTTTTTCGTCAAGATTCCCTTCATTATTTGACCCTCCTCTTATTTCTCAAGGCGAGGATTAAAATCATCGAGAGGAAATCAAAGCATTGACAAACCCTCCATCCCATTAGGAACGCTCACTAGAAACCAAATGCAAAAGCATTAAGAGGAGGATGACAGAGATGAAAATGTAAAAGAGGAAAGGAAAGCTCAAACAATAGGAAGAAAGTCAACCAAAGAGAAAAGAGAGGAAACTACCAACAAGGACAAAACTCTAGGACTACAAACCACTCTGGATAGAACAATGGGAACAAGAAATAGAATCTTGGCTCAAAATAACATAGGAAATCAAGTCCTAATGTAGGTAATGGGATACAAACAATTGTGCATTAACTAATGAATATTGTCTCCTAGACCTGCAAAGGAATGGGAAGTAAGGCTAAAAAAGTATCAAATAAGGACAACAAAGCTTGTCATTTCCCTCATAGGGGAGACCAAGCTTGAGGACGATGAATTACTTAACATCATAAATAATATTTGGAATCATGGAACAACAAATAGATCTAAAGGCACCTTTATGGGTCTAGATTCTTTAGGATGACAACCAATTTCATTTAGATCTTCTCCAACAATAGCAACAATGATTATGTATAGGAATGCATCACATTCAAACAAGTAATGAGATCAATATCCCTAACATTTACATGCCAGTACCATACAAAGAAAAGCAAGAATGTTATAAATCCATTATAGATTTGAGAGAATGGAAGCAACAAAGCAAAGTATAGTTGTTGAGCCTTATATAACAAAGAAAAATAGGATGATCCATTGCAAGGGATCCATTTAAGGAACACATGGAATACGTCATATCTTATTGGAACTCGATTAGTGTCAAGCCATAAAGGGAAGCTATACCTGGTCAAATTGACGATTAGGTCCTAAGACTGTATGTTGAAGTAGATTTTTGTCTAGTTGCTTGCGTATTGAGAACATTGAGGGAAAACACATTTGGGAATTCTAAGTGAAGTTGCGCTATAAATTCTAAGTGGCATTAACTAGAAAACCTATAACTAGTGAATAGGAAATATTAAGAGGAGTCTATGCCAACAAGGGGGAATCATGGACAACCATTCCCACAATTGTCAGAGAGATATCTAGGAAATCAAAAGTTTCTTTAGGACAAAGGAAGACTTAATCAATGATAATAGAGCCTTGAATATTTATGTTACTACTAATACATATGAGTAATGGCAACATTAGACTTCCCAAAATGCCATTATGATGAATATCATGGTCCAACAGAAAAGGAAAAGCTATTATGTAGAAGCGCCAAACTCAAATGAAAATGCATGATCTAGCAGAAGAGTGCACTAAATTCAAAGCCATGGTTATTTTTGTCATCAAGGATTCAACTTCTTATGTGGCTAATATGAACACTTTAGTTGGCTCTTTAAGCATAGATTTCAAAGAAGAAGAAATTGTCCATCGGCTTCAAGAGGGCATGGAGATCAACAAATAAGATTCATTGCTCTCAAATCAAGCCCAACTTGATGGTATGAACAAGTGTGCTCACTTTTAATCTAGTTTCAATTATGTTTTGTAAGTTTGTTTTGTTGCTTGGAAACTTTTGTAAAATATACTCAGCTAAATGTATCAGGCCTAGATGTGTAATTTATTGGCCTCACCAAACTACCAATTTTGAGTGGAACCGACCAAGATATTATGCTCATATTAAGTACTCTAGTGCGATTCAACTTCGCTTCGACTTTTTATAAGATAAATTTTAAACCATTATTGTTTATAAAAAAAAACTTTAAACTAATCTCGTTAAACCATATCATATCAAACAAGAGTCACGAGGTGGCAATGTCCCCGACATTGCACTTGTGTTGGTTGGGTATTTGCATAAATTGTGCTCTAGCGAGATAGTTAAAATAGATGCATGATAAATAATATTAAGAAGAGATATATCAAAATTCTTAATAAGAAATATATCAAAATTATTAATACTATAAGAAGAGGATGTTATGACCTTTTTTTCAAGACTAAGATCCAAATTAACATAACTTTTCTCTTTGAGAGTGCCCTAATGCTTTAGATAGCTACATTAAAAGGCTAAGAAGAGGACAATATCCTATCTCTGATATTATGCTTTGAGTTCAAAAGATAACAATATTATGCTTTGAGTTCGCTTTGAGTTCAAAAGATAACAATATTATGCTTTGAGTTCAAGAGATAACAGTCCTTCATAGAAATACACTGTTAACCAAGCAATAAGAGAGATTTTTTTTTAAATACAAAAGGCAATGCCCATCTGCCCATCTTTCTTTAAGACAGTCGTATAACAAAACAATTGGGTAATTGCCTGCGTGCTCTATTATTGCTATGGAAATTGCATAGTTATCTGAGCTCATTTATATCGAAACCAACTTGTTGTCAAGCTTTGTCATCTTGGAAGCAATTATATTCAAATTACATATATAATTTTTCTATATATTTGAATTTTCCATAATGGGAGGTGTGATATACATCAATTTCAAAGGAGTCAGAAAAGATCTTAACTTTTATTTTTAAGCTTTATTGTCTTTTAGTCTTCGGCCCATCCCAGCCCAATGATTTCCTCCAGGAATCAATACGTGTTTCTCAAATATGTCTTGGCCCTTGGGTTGCAGCCACATCTATAACTCGCCTCGCCTCCCTAGTCGTTTGCGTTTCAAACGTGACTTTTTGCAGGCTAACTAATTTCCACGTCTTAGTTACCAACCTTTGCATGTTAACCAATCGCCCCCGACTCGCCGGAATCCGGCAGATCAATTTTGGTGTAAACCATACTTTTGAGGAATTAAACCGTAATTTTAATCATTTGGGTAGTTTTAAAATGCCCGATTTAGCTAATAAGTTTAATAGAATTCCAAAATAATGAAATAAACAATTTCACAGCAAAACATTTGACTGATTTTAATCAAAAATCGGCCGGAAAAACGGGGCGATTTGGTGGCTGTTTATCCTACGCGAATTGGCATGGCATGCCATGTAAAGAGGATGCGAGACTTGACATATAAACGATAGAGTAGGGCAGTGTGGCGTGTACGAATTCTCACATGAAATGAAGAACATTATAAGTGAACAAGTGTTTGAAGACTTGAATGCATGCACGTATCCGCTGGTTGCACTCATTGTTATTTCTTATAGGCATCTTATTGTTGCTATTATTTATAGCATGAATATGTTGAATTTATACTTCTAATAATGCGTATGGCAAAGCCCATTGAAGCATAGGACCATTTTATCAATAACCTCACGGGACTAAGTTTTCTACATCGACTTAAAAACAATTGTGGTGGTGATGATTGAAACAGTTAATTGATAGCAATCGTAGAGAGACTACAAAGATTCACTTGGGTTTGATCGCTAACTTTGTTGTTTTGTTAATTATGGGGATATTGGAAGGCAGAGGGTGTGAGGGTTCCAACAGGCTGTTCAGTCTTAATTGAAAGGTAGGGAGGTGTGGGTTCTAGTGGGTGGTTGAGGAAACTCATTTCAACAACTTCAACCAAAGCAATGTAGGCATGGAGTTTATATGAAAAGAATGAAAGCAGGGATGGTGACTGAAGCAATGATTCATTTTCTTTCCTAGCATGATGCAAGAAGCTGATTAGATTTGATATGCGTCTAGTTGGGATTGCTTCGTCCATAAAAACTATAAGTAGGATGAACTATATAGAGAAGGATAACGGACATTACAACAATTTTGAATCAAATAATTTATATATTTACTCTGTTAGAACTCATTTTCATACTAATCTAGTTGAAAACCACCTTTGAATTCTGAATGTAGAGAATGTATAGGTATGTACTTTAAGTTAAACAAAATATAGCACTCGCTTTTACCTCTTTTTGTCGGCATTAATCTTTTTAACAATTCTCAACCCTAACAACTTTCTCATCCTTTGTAGGCTAAGTTAATTTTCTTATTCTGAGCATTGAAGATCCTTGACAAAACCTAAGGCGGGGTTAGCCAGAGTGGGTTGAGATGAACAGGGTTTAATAAACTTAGTTAAGCAATTAATGAGCTAAATTTTTTTTCGAGAGAAGTTCACAACCAAAGGATTAATAATTGATGAGTATATAACTGCCAAGTGAGATCATCATTTACTCCTTTGGCACTTCTGGAACTATACCAACCGACACCCCATTCTTTGTATGATAATGGAATGCATCTATTACACAATATCCAAGAAACATATAGATCTCCAAGCGTATAGAGAGGGAAGATCACCAGAGGAAGTAGCACATAAAGCCGATGAACCTTCCTTAGGAGTAGCGCATAAAGGGAACTTCACATAAGTTGGCTAACGACCTCAGTTTTTGAGGTGAGTGGTAGTGAGCAAGGGTACGAAACTGTGATAACAATACATAGTTGGAAAGCCCCAATCCGCTGGGATAACACCAGGTTGTGTCCCAACCAATTGAGTACCTCAAATTTGCCAAGAACATATCCACAACCTGATAAGGTCAAGGGAATTTATATGCCCTCGTATTGAAGTATAATCACTCAAATCCCCTCATCTCCTTCTCAATCCATTGAAGGTAGGCCCCGATGAGTATTAATTTGAGCATGCTTTCCTATCATAGATAGGTTGGCCTACACATGTATGGATTCAATGGGTCCCTAGATTTATCTTAGTATTCCTACTGCTCAAATGTATTTTTATTATTGCATGCTTGCATTGAGTATTCACAATTTTTTTAGGAGCATAGTTCAAATTTATTATGTTGAAGAGTAGGATGATTTGGATCATGTAGTTAGTCGTCGTTAGTCTTTAACCGAGATAAGAAGGAGTTTTAGGAGAAGAATGGCCACACTACCTTGATTGAATTGATTGTTTGGATCCAACTCGAGGGAGGAACTGGAGGGTGCAGGAGTCTTCCCCTATTAGTCATCTAGTCGATCCGAACCAGCCACGGGACACAAGCATAGAACACGTTGTCGAGCGAGGAAGTAAGTAAGTGCACCCATTAGTGATTGATTTGATTTGATTTATGGCCTACTTAATTCAGAGCAGGCACAATGTTTGGTTGTGTCGTTGCTTATATATATCATACTACAACTTGATAAAAAATATATTTTACTATTGTGGTTGGCTATGCTATTGGTTGAATGGGTTAAACTGCTCTAGATGTTAAAGATATGTGAGGCTCCACTCCTTAATGACGAGCATGAACTGTTGTAAGTGGTACTGTAACTACAGTTGGACCAAGTGTTTTACTTTTATCTAAGATCGAAAAATCTTCTCCTACACGGTAGACGATCATTTCCTACACTGTAGACTTTTATCCAAGATCGAAAAATATTCTCCTACACGACAAACATTTTATCCATGCTACAAAAATCTTCTCCTACACTTCAAACATTTTATCCATGATAAAAAAATCTTCTCCTACACGACATACGATCATGTCCTGCACCGCAGATTGCAGAGACGTTGTATACTGCAATAGGCAGAGACACTAACGTCTTTGCGTTGCTGAGGCTTGGGCACGAAAGCCCAAAAAAGACAGCAACAATCCTACACTAATAATGTATCAGATAAATAATTTAATTTAAATAAAATTTAATATTAAACAATCGTATACTATGTTAGACCTTATATTTTTGAAAATATTTATAAGTAAAGAGCAAACCATTCGCTTTGCGCAAAAAAGACATAATAAAAACTTAAATATTTTAGAAATATTATCATGATCAAAGTGGAATCAAAACTTAAATATTATAATTATTAACACGATTTTTTCCTTCCTAAATATGTAATGCAGGTTAAAAAAATGAGACGTTCTCAATTTCAATTAATGATTTAGTTTACAGAATTTTATACTCATTTTAATTCATAAATATATGACGCTCCATCTCAACCATTTTAACAAAGATATTATTTACTATTTCGATTTCAATTAATGATTTAATTGACAAGATTTTATACTCATTTTAATTCATATTTATACTGACGCTCCATCTCAACAACTTAAAAATATATTATTTACGATTTGATTCGTTCCTTCAACTCCTTTCCGTGACGGCGTGAAACATGCTTCCTAAGGTCGTGGTTACTTACGTCGAGAAGCGTGGTATTTTAAGAATATATTGATTGAGGACCAGATGTTCGAGTGAGCTACCGACGCGACGATTTTGCCCGGCGGCAATCGTCGCGCCGGCGCCTCGGCCACCGCCGGCGACCCCGTGTTCTCCGTTGCCGGCCCCGTCTCTTCC
>LPNX010758513.1:152822-178877 GCA_001517045.1 Pseudotsuga menziesii | reverse complement strand
ATATATATAGCTACATATATATATATATGTGTGTGTGTGTGTGTGTGTGTGCGCTAATGTCAACAAATATACATGTACCTTGGGAGGGGAGAGGGTCACCAATTTGGGTCTCTTCAAGCACCAAATCAGAGAATGATATGTACACAAATGTACAAAGAAATCGATCTACATAAACATACCTGCTGGCTCGTCAAAGGTGGGCCACCGGTTTGGTGGCTCTTCATGCACCGGTGCCTCACTAGGGGCCTGCATATAAAGTAACATATATATGTCAATTTCATATAAAATAGTGAATCAGAGACATATATACTACCTGGAAGGAAAATGATGAACTACCAAAGAAAGCGAAACATACATACCTGGTTGGGGGGAAGAGGTGGGTTGACAACAACCTCGCTTTCGTG
Source organism: Pseudotsuga menziesii (assembly GCA_001517045.1). NCBI lineage: Eukaryota > Viridiplantae > Streptophyta > Pinopsida > Pinales > Pinaceae > Pseudotsuga > Pseudotsuga menziesii. The sequence goes on along the minus strand of LPNX010758513.1, from coordinate 178,473 downwards.
CTCTTCAAGCACCATTGTCACAATAGGTTTCTGCATAAAGTAACATATGTCAAAGCGATACAAGTTACAAAATGATTTTTCCAAAGAAAGCGAAACATAATTAAAATCATATAATTAAAATCATATTTCAAATAATACATGTGTCTGCGAATCTACCTCTACATGAGAGGGAATAGGCTATGATACAATATACTCATCCTAGTGAACCTGCATAAAACATGTTGTATCAAAATTAGGATACATATTGAATGTTACAATCTATACTATAAATATGTAAATACAGTTGACAAATTAACAAGTATAGTTCTTACCCCTATTGGTGAAGAACTAAACCCATAAGCAATATTGACAACCGCATCAATGTTCTCAACGTTGATCGGCGGACTATGCGATTGTGGTGTGCCATGGGACACTAGCTGTATATTTGTTCACATAGTTTGTTAGATAATTAAATAGAAATAAATTGCGAAACACTTGAACATTTTGACATGAAACAAAATATAATATGAAAATAATGAGTTTTACTTACAAAGCGAAGTAATCCATCATCTTGGAAATCGGAAGCAGGGCCATAACATATGCCTCCACATGATGTGCAAGGGTGTGGAGTAACACGATGCTCTAAAGACTCTGCATCTCCTCTGTGATTTGTAGATGGGATTGCCTTAGAAGTGCCAGCCACTTGGTCTACATTGCCTTGGACATCAGTCCCATGCTCAAGCAATGTATCTGCCATGTCAAATAATGTCTCCTGTGTATACTTAATCATAGTACCTATAGGAGGATATACCTGAGGGGGTTTTTATGTGCGTGGTGGGCACGACACACGGTTAGGATCTATCCTGGCACCTTCCCTATCTTGGGGCATCCCATGATCAATACCCTGGTTGCCTAAGAGATCGAAGTAGTTAACATGTTTCCCTAGGATGAATTCTGCATACAACTTCCTAAGGAAATAAAATGGGATGTCCCTATTCCCATGGGGGTATTCATCAAAGACCATATACCAACGATCCATCCAATTGGCCTTTATATTTGGTTCAATGCACCAGTCTATGGAAATGTGTGCTGGACTGGTGGGTGGAACCAATCCGGTGCTAGGGTCCCGGAATAATGAAAATAACTAGTCTTTTGTAATTTTAAGGGCTTTGATGTCTTTATGAGTCAATCCATCGAAGTAGTATTGCCTCCTGGATTCTCTGTACTAGGTAATGTTGTACAGAGCTCCTTGGGCATCAGCAATTGTGTTTTTTATTGTGTCCAAGGCATTGGCTAAAGACTCTCTCAAACGATCCCCCCTCTAATAGATGAGCTAAGGCGCCTCAATGACGTCAAGCGCGCAATAATTTGTGTGTTTCTATCTTGTTCCCCCTTCCGGTTTGGTTTAGGTTGTGGGTTAGGTTGTGGGTTAGGTTGTTTTGGGTTATTAGAGGGTGGGTTTTCCACATTGTGTTGTTCATTTGTGTTGTCTGTTAAGATTTAAACAAAAAAATACAAGTTATTTGACTTTTAATCATTATTTGATTGAACATTCAAATTTTTTTTTAAATTTGTTTAAAATAATGATAAAAACAATGAAATTATGGAAAAAATTAAAGAATGGAAGACTAAGTGAAAAGGATAATCTAGCATTTACCTTCCATTGGAGCAATCTACCTTGAACTCGACCTCGAAAAGCTAAAACGCAAATCGCACTTGCACTATTTTGCCCTTGCGGTTTTTCGCTATCCCGATCGTGTGCAAATGAAATTTGAGAGGCCTGCGGCCTCTGTTTTTTTTTTTTTTTTGCTTTTCAATATCTCATATGTGATATATTGCACTTGCAATATATATCGCATATGCGATATTGAAAAGTAAGGAACTAATATATATAGAAATATCAAACACATTTTTTTCTAGAAGATAATATTGAAGGAATCTTTAGAAAAGTTTAATTAAATAATCTAAAAGAATTAGAAGGGAGAAGGATTTTGTTGGGAAAGAGGAAATAGAATGCAAGTTGAAGAAGTAGATCAAATTGGTTAGCAAAAGGGGATCATAATACAAAATTATTTCAAATTTATGCTAAACATATAAAAATAATTCATACATTTAGGAAGATAAAAACATGGAGGGGTTTGGAGTAATTTTTTTGGGAGAAATATCATATGCAAGAGTTAATTGTTTTAGTAACTTCCAAGAACATTTAAGGGAAAACATTGTTGAAATATTGAATACTGTCTCTTTGTTTTTGAAAATGATGGAGGATAAGGGAAATAAGGATTTGAAAGATGATGTTACAAAGGAAGAAATCAATTTTTTCCTAATATCATCATCCATGAACGAAAAGGATCCAAGCCCAGCTGGGTGGACAATAAAATTTTATTTGTGTTTCTTTGAGATGATAGAAGATTCTAATAAGAAGAATGAAAGAATAGGAAAGTCTTGGGGGAACTATATTATATCTTTATAGAAATTATCTCAAAGAAAAATAACCCATATCTTTGTGTAACCTCGGTATCTAAGATAATAGAACATATTTAGGCGAATGGATTAAAAAGCAAGAAACACTATATTGCATGCTTTTTTATCAAGGGTAATATGTGGTATCATTTGTGTATATTTTCTAGGCACGTTGTGGAGACCCATTATTAACCATATGTACTATGCAATGTTAACATACTACTTTGTGGAGATAATATCACTATTTTGTTATTATTTAATAGCATTGATCATTATTTCCCTTTGCACATACTGCTTTCAACTTACAAGCACTAAATATATTATGGTATTTAAGAAACATTTATGAGTCCTCTTACATTCCTTGTTCTATCCAAATATAATTTAATTGGAAAAATTCATGATACAATACCAAATGGATTATTGTGTATTAATAGCTCATATGTTAATGAAGAACAATTTAGGCTTGCCTATCTACCAGTTGATGGAAGGTTGGAAAGAGTAGGAAGGATGAAAAGAGTGTCATTCAAAGCTCATTATAATATGGAGGCTATGAGAAATTATATGATTGATCTTGTTCCTTCTGAGATTACAATATTGGCACAAACACTCTATTCAAACAAACTCGTATAGACCAATATATATAATTCACATTTTTCATTTGTGCCATATTGTTTTGTATGAACAATAAATTCTAGGAAAATCTATAGATATGTTTTGGACCTTGCTATTGTAGTCCATCCAATGCAAATATCAAAATGAAATTGATTGATTGGGTGTTGTTGGAAGTAGGAAACCTTCATTGGGAAGGTAGTGGAAGAAGAGAGTGAGATGGAAGGGTTGTTGAATGGTTACTCTAAAATCATGGCTTTCAATCTCTAAATTTCGAATATCTTTAGATCGTATATCCTCCATAATGGTTTCTTCATAAAACCTAAAAAATCCAACCTACTCATATCATCCCATGAACCAACACCTTTAATGAAGCAAGATTGAAGCATGAAGCAAGGAACCAACATGATGTATAGATGCAAGGAACCAACATGATGCATGGCTGGGTATCATTAGTATGGATAGGTATCAACCGTGTCTTCCACATCCATTATGATCATTTAACAATCCTTCCAACAATAATGTTAAATATCGCATATGCGATATATCGCACTTGCAATATATTGCATATGTGTTTTGTAAATGTTGCATATCGCATATGCAATATTTAACATTACAAAATGCATATGCGATATATCACATATGCGATACATTTTCATGAACCTTAACCTTGTGTTTGGGCTCGGGTTATTCCGAAATGTACCATCAATAATGCATATGCGTTCTTGATTTGCACTTCGTAAGTGCGTTTTTTATTTTCCAAGTGGCACCAAAAAGTGGAACCAACTTCGTGCGAGCACCCTAAATCAAAGATGGTATATTTTCAATATACAAAAACTATTCAAAGGCATGGATAACCTTAAATCAATGTTGGTATATTCTCAATATCCAAAACCTATTCAGTAAATCAAAGATGGTATATTTTCAATATACAAAAACTATTCAAAGGCATGGATAATCTTAAATCAAAGCTGGTATATTTTCAATATACAGAAACTATTCAAAGGCATGGATAAACTTAAATCAAAGATGGTATATTTTCAATATACAGAAACTATTCAAAGGCTTGGATAATCTTAAATCAAAGCTGGTATATTTTCAATATACAAAAAATATTCAAAGGCATGGATAATCTTAAATCAATGCTGGTATATTCTCAATATCCAAAAACTATTCAAAAGGCATGGATAATCGTAAATCAAAGCTGGTATATTTTCAATATACAAAAACTATTCAAAGGCATGGATAAACTTAAATCAAATCTGGTATATTTTAAATATACAAAAAATATTGAAAGTCATGGATAAACTTAAATCAAAGCTGGTATATTTTCAATATACAAAAACTATAATCTTAAATCAATGCTGGTATATTTTCAATATACAAAAACTATTCAAAAGCATGGGTAATTTTAAATCAATGCTAGTATATTCTCAATATCCAAAAACTATTTAGTAAATCAAAGCTGGTATATTTTCAATATACAAAAACTATTCAAAGGCATGGATAAACTTAAATAAAAAATGGGTATATTTTCAATATAAAAAAACTATTCAAAAGAATGGATACTTTTAAAATATTGACCACCATGGAAAGTTCTTTAAAATCCATATTAGTATTTTCAGTGATGCCAAAGATTCTTCCATGGCCATCCCTCATACAAGTTTCTCTATTCTTGGTCAAATTAATTTGCAGATTCAAATGAAATATTTGAGTTGTTGTGAAGTCTTTCAAATCCCAAGATGGCTATCCCTCACTATAACATTGTTATTCTTGTATGTCAAGAATCAATTCTAGCAATGCTCCAAAATAAAATAAAATAAAAATCATCGTTCTAGGACCTAAAGCTAAAATCATTAGAACAATTGTGTTGGAATTGGGGTTTAACGATCAAAATCATGTCATAGTCCCAATGATTTTGTACACCGAAAAACCAATGTATAGAGTAGTTTTGTATTCTACAGCTAATCTATAAAAATATCTAAGAAACCCTTTAGGAATAACATTTCATATCTTATGAGTCACAAACAAAGGGGAAGAAGCAGAATCCAACAGCTGTGAATAGAACTACATTCAATAAAATATGACATAACTAGGACTTCAACATACGAAATCATACAACCCAACTACCAATTGGATCACAAATAACACAATTTACACACCCTCAAAATGAAATAAAAGACTAAACTATTCCTCCATAGCTTGATCCAAACAAACAAGCTTTGCCGCACACAGTCTAAGGAATTCGAACATGATAAAAAATATCAAAATGTTGAAAAACACGGAATACTGCATAAACAATATTCTCCTCACACAGTCTATGGAATCCCATCATGATAACAAATATCAAAATGCTGTAAAACATAGAAAACTGCATCCATTCAATTGCATCGAAATTGCAAACCCTTAATAATAAGACCAACTACTTACCAGAGCATGCCTCTCTCCGACCTAAAATGAAAGCTTCCACTGATGTTGAGCTTGAGTGTAAAGCTGTGATAGAGAATTGGCAGCACTACAGAAGGTGGTATACATAGTCTTCTCAACCTCGTCCAGCCTTGTGTTCCCTGACTTCCTTTTCTTTACCATTTCTTCCTATAGAGGCCTAGTTCCTTGACCCAAGACCTCAAATTTAACTTTAGCAACAACCTAAAATATGGTCTTGGCTTAGATCCACACTTCATAGTTGAAACCCTAGGGCTCATAGAATCTAGGACTACCATTAAAAGTCGAACGGAAGTTAACCTCTAGCTATCTCTTTTGACTTAATCAAAGCTCCGTTTAGGTTTTTCTTCCTTCCTTCTCTTTCACTCCCCTCTCACATCAATTTGTAGGATTGAAAATCGAAACATCAGGTTACCAAGGTTTGAAAATGGCAAGGATCTAGTTGACGCGTTCCCCTTCCAAGGGGACAAACTTCCTGAATTCTCTCCAACTAACATCCCCACCAACAAATATTTACTGCGCTAAAGAAACCAAGTTCAGAAGGACCACACAGGGCCTTCTAGGTTGTTTCCCAGTTGCTTGATGAGAGGGTGTTACATACTTTCTTCCTTAGAAGCAACATCATCCTCGGTGATACATATTCTTCCAAGGTTTTTGGGTCCATTTCCCTTAAGTTCTTATTGCTTGCTACCACATCCCTCGTGATTTTTTTTTTAGCTTTTCTTTAATCATCTTCAATATTTTGTGATTCCCGCAAGCCTTTATCATCCATAACATGTACTTTTGTGCAACAAAACCAGCTCTTCCAAAATTTATTCAGTAAACATGTCATTATTTCATAGTTCAACTTAGAACATAAATAAACAAGTCCTTTCTACAAAAAAACATTTGCAATTCATGGAACATACGTTAGCCTTTGTTCGTGTTTTTTATCCTTATAAAAAGGCCTGATACATCATTAACATCAAAAGAATTCATAATTAACTCAGTTTTACCTATCTTTTTGAAGGACGTCATTTACCTCTGGTACTTAGATGCTTTAACTAGTCCTCAACTTGAGATAGACATTTCTTTCACTCGCAAGTTAGCATAATCTCTTTCACATAATTTCAAGTAGTAACCTTTTTAACTTTACCATTCACCCTCACCCTTGAGGGAATTTTCCTGCTTAAGTATTCATAAAACTTACACCTTCACTCATTCAACAATCTAGTTATTAGGAAAATCATTAATATGTGTTTTATTGTTTCATCGTGAAGTTGAATAACTTTTAGCAACAATTTTGTTCATTAACAAACTCTCACTTGAGTCTTTCATATTTTACAGATCTATGTTGAACACAGAACTCTCTCTCAAGTTGCTAACTCCAATTGGACTTACAAGCTTAAAATTTTGAGGTTACTCTCCCTTATGATTGCTAGTAAAAGAATTTCCGCTCAAAAACATCAAACAACGTCCTAGTTTCTAGATGTCAACTTTGTGCCTAGGTCTTTCCATTGATATCACAAACTCTTTCATAATTCCCCTCAAGCCTCCTCACTTGAGTCCAAGAATTTCTTTTCCACCCAGCCTCCTACTTCGGTCCAGGAAAAGTTATTTTAACATAGTAGAGTTGGATCCTCAATTTTTCCTCTTGGTGTTCCCTCAGAGAAAGGTTATTTCCCCCCAAGCCTTCATGCTTGAGTCCAGGAATTTCTTTTCCACTCATCCTCCTGCTTGAGTCTAGGAAAATTTCTTTTATCCATTTATTGTTTTTTTTTCGTACATTTGATATTTACAACATGCACAAATAATATCAACTAGGTTCATACGGTTTTTCTTACTCATGATTTAACAAGTATGTTGATGAGTTTCGTTATCTATGTTCAGATTCTTACCATATGCTTACCATGCATAACACATTGTGCTCTTGTCTTTCATTAAGTTCCAAAAATATTGGTCATTTACATGATCATCCGCAATAAGCATCCTCTTTTTGTTCTTATCACGACTCTTTGTATTTTTACTTTTACTAAGTCTTGGTACCTACATCTACTCCGAAGAATGATAGTGATGCTGACACATAATAGATTCTAAAATAAATGATCCTTTACATTTTATCATGAAGATCATTTTGCATTAACTCCTTTATAACTTACATTCATCATCCTCAACATTTTATTGGAATTTCATGATTCGTTACTTTCAGTATTTTGTAAATCATATGCAATCGTTTCCATAATGCTTCAATTTCCTTTGGTTTACACCTTTTATCCTTTGTGGAGGACTACATCAATAAGTTATTCGTTTAGTGATTTTTAATGTCTATGCCAATGTATAATTCTAACCAAAGATAAACTTAGCTATGATTTACAATAAGGTCTTGCAGTAGAAATTTGATATTGACTTAAACTGCCGAGAGTATATAGTTTATTGTGGTTAATAACATAAGGTCATGCTCATAAAGATCACTTTAAAAACTATCATAAATTGAAACAAAAATCAAGAGCTCCATAGACTAATATCATAACTTGGTTGTAGGCTAAGATATTTTTTGTTAACTAAATCTTCAGGAATACATAAATCTCACCCAAGGTATATGGAGAGAAGGTTCCAAAAAAAATAAAAATTCACAGAGCTTTTACCATGCAACCTGATATACTCTAATCATCAAAGAATTTTAATGTCTCATTCAAAATTTAACTTTATTTAGCTTACATGTTGTACAATAACTCTTATGCAAACTATTTTCACAAACAGTAATTCAAAGAGTACATAACTTACTTGTGTATACACGAGTCCATTTGGCTGTAGTGTTTGAACCTGAGGCTCTGATACCATTTGTAACATTCTTGAAACTCCTCAATGTAAATTATGAGAAAATGGGGGTAAATGTTTTGCTTTTACTATAACCAACAAGTAACCCATGTTAATATGCCAATGCTTCTGCCAACGCTCCTCCTCCTCAACAAGAGGAGCATCTGTTCAGTTCAAACTTGCCTGCGGGGGGTTGATTTTCCTAGATTTAGGGATTAAGGTCGGCTTAGTTTTCTATTTCAGTCATATTATAAGTAGAAGGGGCCCAGTTATCTTTGTTTTGACGTAATTGGGGTGGGTTGTGATTTTTGGTTGCAATTTGGCTTCGATGGTAGGCATGCTAGTCGGTTGTAAGTAGAAGTGGCCTAGTTATCTATGTTTTGTTGTAATTGGGACAGGTTTTGGGTTCTGGTTGTAATTTGGCTTCATTTGTAGGACTGATAGTCGACTATAGTTGGAGGAATTTGGGGATAACTCGTTTGAGCCCCGCAAATGTCAGTATGGTTTGGTCTAGTTCACCTAGTAGACCAAGATTGTTTGTAACACCATTTTGTATATTAATAGAATGTTTACCTACTTATTGGTTAAAACAAAAAAGTAACCGATGTTAATATCTTGAGAGTGTGAAATCACATAATTGTAAAAACTAATACACACATTAAAAGACTAACATCACAAGTTCTCATGATTTTATCTAAACTCTCTGGCCATACTTCATCTTTCTCACATTGTAAATATTACTAAACTTTACCCTAATCTAATGCCATGGTAATCAGATCTTATAAATTATTAATTACTTACCTATAAATCCATATATTGAAATCAAAATGTTAAACAAAGGGTATTGAATCATTTAACTATCCAAATAGCTTTCCTTCATAAAATATATACCTTTAACTGTATACTTGCGAGTAGTTTTCATAGACCATTGTACAAATAAAGATAATGTATCATAAGCATTTATTGTTCATTATCCATACATTAAATACCATCATGAAAATGAGTATATACAAACATAAAACATAGAAAAAAAGAGAGACATCATACACGTGGTTCACCCCTTTCATGAGGCTACGTTCACCAAATCTTGTTAGTCTTTATATTATTTTATCAAGAGAAGATTTACAATTTCGTGGCATACCCACTGCCAATCTCTTCTACCGGGAATACTCGCCTATTACCATTTCCCCCCTTTGTAATGTTTTCCTCCTAGTATAAGGCTCAATATACAAAAACTATTCAAAGGCATGGATAATTGAAATCCAATGCTGATATATTCTCAATATATAAAAACTATTCAAAGGCATGGATAATCGTAATCCAATGCTGATATTTTAATATACACAAACACTATTCGAGAGCATGGATATTCTTAAATCAATGCTGGTATATTCCTAATATTCAAAAACTATTCAAAGGCATGGATAATCATAAATCAAAGCTGGCATATTTTCAATATACAAAAACTATTCAGAGGCATGGACAATATTAAATCAATGATTGTATATTCTCAATATCCAAAAACTATTCAGTAAATCAAAGCTGATATATTTTCAATATACAAAAACTATTCACAGGCGTGGATAAACTTAAATCAAAGCTAGTATATTTTCAATATACAAAAACTATTCAAAGGCATGGATAAACTTAAATCAAAGCTAGTATATTTTCAATAAACAAAAACTATTCAAAGGCATAGATAATCTTAAATCAATGTTGGTATATTCTCAATATCCAAAAACTATTCAAAGGCATTGTTAATCGTAAATCAAAGCTGGTATATTTTCAATATACAAAAACTATTCAAAGGCATGGATAAACTTAAATCAAAGCTGGTATATTTTCAATATACAAAAACTATTCAAAGGCATGGATAAACTTAAATCAAAGCTGGTATATTTTCAATATACAAAAACTATTCAAAGGCATGGATAATATTAAATCAATGCTGGTATACTTTCAATATATAAAAACTATTCAAAGGCATGGATAGTCTTAAATCAATGCTGGTATATTCTAACTATTCAAAATATATTTAGTAAATCAAAGCTGGTATATTTTCAATATACAAAAACTATTCAAAGGCATGGATAAAATTAAATCAAAATCGATATATTTTAAATATACAAAAAATATTGAAAGGCATGGATAATATTAAAATCCTTACCACGATGGAAAGCTCTTTTACATCCATATTAGTATTTTTAGTGATGAAATCTTCTTCCATGGCCATCTCCTCATACAAGTTTCTCTATTCTTTGGTAAATTAATTTGTAGATTCAAATGAAATATTTGAGCTGTTGTGAAGTATTTTAGATCCCAAGATGGCTATTCCTCACTATAACATTGTTATTCTTGTATGTCAAGAATCAATTCTAGCAATGCTCCAAAGTAAAAGAAAATAAAAATCATCATTCTAAGACCTAAAGATAGAATCATTAGAACAATTGTGTTGGAATTGGGGTTTAACGATCAAAATCACGTCATAGGCCAATGATTTTGTACACCGAAAAAACAATGTATATAGTAGTTTTGTATTCTACATCTTAATCTATAAAAAAAATCTAAGAAATACTTTAGCAATAACATTTCATATCTTATGATTCACAAACATATGGGAAGAAGCAGAATCCAACAGCTGTGCATAGAACTACATTCAATAAAATATGACATAAGTAGGACTTCAAAATACGAAAGCAGACAACCGAACTACCAATTGATTCACAATTAACACAAATTACACTTCCTAAATATGAAAGAAAATACCAAAATATTCCCCCATAGCTTGATCCAATCAAACAAGCTTTGCCGCACACAGTCTAGGGAATCCCAACATGATAAAAAATATCAAAAGGTTGCAAAACAAAGAACACTACATAAACAATCTTTGCCACACATAGTCTATGAAATCCCATCATGATAAAAAATATCAAAAGATTGCAAAACAAAGAAAACTGCATCCAAATCACAAACCCTTAATAACAAGACCAACTACTTACCAGAGCATGCCTCCCTTCGGCCTGAAATGCAAGATTCTGCTGATGTTGGGCTTGAGTGTAAAGCTGTGACAAATAATTGGAAGCACTGCAGAAGGTGGTATACATGGTATTCTCAACCTCATCCAGCCATGTGTTCTCTGACTTCCTTTTCTTTTAAATTTCTTCCTCTGGAGGCCTAGTTCCTCGACCCAAGACCTCAAATTTAACTTTAGCAACAACCTAAAATATGGTCTTGTATCAGATCCACATTTCATAGTTGATATCCCAGGGCTCGCGGAATCTAGGACTACCATTAAAATCCGAACGGAAGTTAACCTCTAGCTATCTCTTTTGACTTGATCAAAGCTATTCAGGTTTCTCTTCCTTCCTCTTCTTTCACTCCTCTCTCACATCAATTTGTATGATTCAAAATCAAAACCTCAGGTTACCAAGGTTGCCAAATGGCGAGGGGTTAGTTGACACGTTCCCCTTCCAAGGGGACAAACTTCCCCAATTCTCTCCAACTAACTTCCCCACCAACAATTCTTTATTGCGCTAAAGAAACCAAGTTAATAAGGACTACGTTTTAATTTCAGGGCCTTCCAGGTTGTTTCCCAGTTTCTTTCTAAGGGGGTGCTACAAATATCTATTTTTTAAAATCAAAATTTAGGTCCCAAAGTTTAGAGGGTAAAATGAAGTTAAGATACTACAAGGAGGACATTAACCTTAATATAGAAGACTAAAAATATATCTATATTCTAACCTAGATCAAAGAAGAAAGCTAACATCAGGGGAGGCAGGTGCGAGGGGGGGGGATTATTTTTTTTATCCTGGAGGAAACATTGTAAATGCCTATGCTTGGGGAATCGAAAACCAAACCAATAATGAAGCGGAATGGCTCTCAATTCTCCTCGGCCTAGAACTGGCAGGTAAGTCTAAAATCTCAAAGCTCATAGTCTTTGGAGACTAAAAGCAGGTCATTCAGAATATGAGATCAGGATACAAACATGGATCTACTAGTTGTCAAATAATCTATGATTGGATTTGTCGTCAAAACCTTATTCCATAAGTCGTCTTTCTTCACATCCTTAGGGAAAATAACGGTTCTGCAAATAAGCTCATCAATCATGGTGCTAGAAGTCAGCAAGGAATGGTTGAGTTCAAAAATCATTTGAAGTCATACAATAATTTCCCCTAGACATACCACAATTCACATAACATATAAGATAAGGTTGGATGCAATAGGAAACGAGCTCTACCTTAGGCCCCCTACTCATGGTGACGAATTGATTTTTCCCATAATGCATGGCTCTCCTCTAACATATGGAGATACCCTCCATGAGACTGCAATAGGAAATAGGCCCTCCCTTAGGCTACCTACTCATGGTGATGAATTGATTTCTCCCACAATGCATGGCTCTCCTCTAACATATGGAAGTACCCTCCACAAGAATGCAATAACTTTGTGTCCTCTCTAGCAGTTACTCGGGGTTTTGAGAAGGAAGTCAGCATGAAGGATGGACGCGTTAAATAATGAATACCCTTCCCATTCATTGTTTCCAGGTTTAGAGGGGGACGAATTTCAACGATTCAATGGAAAACATGATTAAGGAAGTGTGCATCATTTGCAAGTCTTTTTTTCAGACCTCTTGTGGGCATCTAAAGACAGGGTTTAGAGAACAATGGAAAACAAAGGAGGAAACTCTAAAATCATCAGCCTCAATGAGATTTGGTGTTCCAAAAAACATAGAAGATGCATCTAATATAAAATTTATTGCCAATCAAATGGGTTGCCACGATTCCAGAATTGATGATAATGAATGAGACCGCAAGGAGATGATGGGTATTGTAGATATCATTAATGAAGAAGTTATGAAAATGGCTTGAATGACCTAGTGCAATCATTTCCAAGACTCCTCAGACCAAGGTGTTCACCCAATGGAGGAAACTTCAGTTATTTAGCCCACTCTTGGGCATGAAGGAAAGAAAATGTAGTGTTCTTGGTTATTTAGCCCGCTCTTGGTTTCTGTTAAAAAAAAAGAAAAGAAAACTAACATAGCCAAGATAAGAACAAAGTCTCATGAGCTTCGAAGTGAAACAAAGGGATATACAATTCGTAAAACACCTTGGAGGAAAGGATTTTCCATCTTTGTGAGTCTAAGAGCATTGAGGATGAAAGTCACTTCCTCTTAGAGTGCCCCACGTACATGCACATTATATCATAGTTCAAAAATATATATATCATAATTCTAACCTCTCTAATCTTCTAATTATTCAAAACTATGGTAAACTCCATGCACTTCTCTCTAAGCTTTTTAAACATAGAAAGAAAGTGTTACAGCAAATCAAGTAATTTCTTAAGGTATAGTAGACCAATATTGGTCTACTAAGTGGAATTTAATAATTAACACCATAATCATCATATAATTAAATTGATAAATATTAATTTATATAAACTTTGATTAAAAAACAATAAAAATATTAAAATAGCATAAATTTTTGTCTACTAAATTAAAAAAACATCACATTTTGTTGGATTTTCTCCCTCCAAGGATCCTGACCGAGGTTCAGTCCCTTCTATTAAGGACAAAAAGCCCAATATATCAGCCCGAAATAGCACAGATTAGTCAGGAGCACCTACGACTCATATGCAGTCTCACCCGATATATCTCTCTTGAATGGGTAACTACCAGAACCACGTTTCTGTAGTTGAGTGGGGGAATTTCTGGTACCTTGGCCTCTTACCAAGGCTCTCAATGAATCCTATGGGTGGATTATAAATGTGCACTATGAACAATTATACTTCGACCCAACTTCTATTTTGCAACTTATTATATCAACAATCGTTATGCAACATGATCGTGTTCAACTGATATTATGTGATTGGTATATATCTATTCATTTATAAGCAAATATATAACTATCCATTCAATACCAAAAGTATACATATAGCTCAAATGCATGCATCATTCCAAAATATACACAGGATATAACGTGGAAACCCATCTGGGAAAAAACCACAAAGGTGCTCTTCACCTGGCATGATGAAATATATGCACCTTTCATCTGTGCACTAAGTTGCAGAATTTGTTCTAGATATTCTTTGCCTACATAGTCTTTCCTCCTCTCATGCTCTCTGATATTCTCTCTAATCTATTCTACTCAACTCTACTAATGATCCACACACAGCCTGGATCGACTCAACCTTCACTACTCTTCTGCACACTTAGCTGGAGATTCTTCAACTCCTATGCACTCAACAATACTAACAGACATCAACACAGAGCCAACAACAGTCTAGAGACTAACATGATTCTAACTCCACAATTGACAAGCTACAATCAAAGTCTAACTAGAGTATAATAACACATAACCTACATACATATTGGGTTCCTTCTTTTATAGACTTATTACAGACTCATTACAGACATGTTACAAACTCATTACAGACTCGTTACATGTTTCTTTCTCAGCTGAATTGCTACATCTAGCCCACATGTTGTCTTTCCTATTAACACCTAATGGGAGGCACTAATGAACTAACTTACAAAGATACCTTCATACGTACATTTTCTGTCGGCTTTAGCCGAACTTGTACCCATGATCTTTTAAGGCCTATCACTTTCTAACCATTACGCCTTATTGTCGTTTTCCAATCGTTATGCTACTTGCACGCCTTACGATACTATTATTTTGTTGCACCTTCCCTCATCACACTTTCCTCTATCATGGATTCCTCTTCTATCATAGCTTCATCTTCTGTTGCGCCTTTTCCTTCTTCTTCATTCTTTTCACTGCTCCTATCACAACTTCCTTTCTCTTCTTTCTCCTCTTTCTCTTCTGTCGTTTCCTTTGACGTAGCTCTTTCTTCTTCTTTTTTATATCTTTTCCATACTTAGGAATAATTCTAAGTGAATTCTTCCTTTCTATCCCTAGGCCAAATATCCCCCCAACACTCACATGTGGCTCATCTTGAGCCACTTGAAGCTATTCCTCCATGTCTTTCCTTTCCCTAATTTTACTCTAAAAATCTTCCATGATTTCCAACACTCGCTCTTCTTCTACTCGCACTTCTTCTTCTTTCTTCTACAATTGCTCCACCATGTCATAATTGATTTGTTTTGGCATTATATTCTCTCATGATTCCTCTAAGTTATGCACCTTCTAACTGATTCCTGCAACTCTTTCTACTTCAACCTGAAAATCTTCCACCTTTTTCTCATGGTGTTGTTGTTGTGTGCGCACCACTATTATTTTTTGTTGTAATTTTCTCATCTCTGTTTCCTTAGCAATTTTCTGTGCTAAGGGTAGTTGCTTCATTTCATTCCTTATCTGAGTGATAATTTTTTCCAACACATTTAAATCACTTGCAATCTTCTGTGATTGCTCGTCATCCATTAGGGCTTCCAAAGTTTGAGAGACTCGGTCGACAACCCTGGAACATTCTTCTTGGGATTCTTCTATTTTCTTCACGGCTTCAATTACTGCTTCTCTTATTTTCTCCATCACTTATGGAGGTGTTCTTGGTTTTACCAGCTCCTCAAGCTGTGTAACCTTCTTCTTAAGTTCAGTCACTATCTTTCCAAGTCCAATGACCTTGTCTTTGACCTGCATTTCTAGTGTGATTTCAACATCTTCAATATTTTAACAATATAGGTTTATGATATTCTCAAGTTTTAGTTTACTTTATTCTCCTTCCTTTACTTTTTGCTTGGTCTTTTGTATATTTTCCCTTATTTTGTTAATAACCTGCTTGGATATCTTCGCCTCTTTACTGAGGGCACTTTCTATTAATCTAATTTTTTGGACTGCAACTTTTTGTAATGCATATACTTCCTTCATTCGCATATTTGAAAAAGATATGAGTACCTGGACACCACTTATGGACACTTCATTGGACACTGGGGTTCCCAAGTCTAGTACTTCTCTTGGAATTTGTACCCTGATTTGGTGGTTCAACGTTGGTCTCTGGGGTTCTGGTGCTTCAGAAGGACTAGGTTCATCCTACGACTCTGGTACTTGGGGTACACAATCCACTGCAATTTTAACCTGTTCAATCATTTTACCCAGTTCATTCAGTCAATCTGTAATATTAGTAGTAAAATCAGTTTGCTTCTTGCTGAGGCCATGGAAACTTGCTTAGGAATATTCTTGTAGTTCTTCTGCTAATGGTGTGACCTCTTCATCATCCATGTCGAAGGTATTGGATTGCTTATTAGCCTTTCGTTTCTTATGATTAGGATTCATTTGTTTTGCTGCATCTTTCTCTCCCTTTTGTTTTTGCATTTTCAGTGATGGCTCCTCAGGAGGAAAATTAGACTTACTCTTATCTACCTCCCTACCTTGTTTGTCTTTCCTGGGGTTTTTTTCTTGATTGATCTCTTTCTCCCTTGCTTGAGCTTCTGGTGCTTGTTGGCTTCATTATTTTGACCAGTTGGTGAAAATGGTTTCTAATTCATCTTCCATTAATAAAAATTACGGCGTCAACCACTGATGATATGGGTCCCTTCATGGTTGGATGAAAATATAGTGTGGACCAATTTGAAATCTGATAATTTGTTGAAATTGAGAAATAATGTTCGCATTAAGTCTCATTTAGTGCTTCACTAGGTGCTTTAAGGCTTCACTATGTATGAAGAATTCAATGTTAATATATGTTTGTCTATTCTTGTCTGTCGAGAACCAGAGGTTCTGGTGAATTTCTCTTTTGCAGCTTCTGGGTAAATCTACTAGCTGGTAGTCTACTGGATTAGATAAAACAACAAATGAAATTAAGATCAACATCCAAGAGTAATAGAAATAATTACCTTCTTCCTGTGATCAGGATGCATCTTGTAACAACTCGTTGAGTGAATAATGTGACCAATTGATCTAGAATCCTTCTACATAGAGTGCAGGTAGCGCGAATGCACCTGTAGTACACTGATTTGGACGAGATGTTCACCACACCTTGCATGACAATATCGTTCCTGCTAGCCAAACAACAAGGTCATTAATGGATGAAATTGAGAACCTTCTGTTGGCCCTGACCAGGTCATACTTATCCTTGAACTTCGCAGTTAGGGCTTGGTATTTTTGCTTCGTCAAAATTTTTAGGGTCTTCTCTCGCTCATGGCAAGCCTGTAATTATTGAAATCAGGTCAACATCAACCAAGTAAGGTTTGTCTAGTTGTAGGAATCCTCCGTGAAATACTACCAGTAGATGCTTTACATAATTTTTCACTTATGTGCTTCTTCTGAAGTGTGTTATGAGTAGTAATGACAGTAAACCAGACTATTCTAGTCCTTTGACACATTTCATTGCAACAAAATGGTTTGGTGAGTCAGGTGTATCTTTGACTCGTTTCATGTAGTTCTTTCTATCCATAGCTCTTAGTTTTTTTGTGTCATGATCTTTAAAGGATAACCTGTGTAAATTTGGCATAATATCCTGTAGTACTTTAATTCCTTTTGGTAGTCTGGGTGCTACCAGTGTAGCACAATTCTTTCTTGGGATGTGAACCTTTGGTGCATCAGTCCTCTTTGGTGGAATATATGGTGGCAACAAGTTTTTGGTTTCAAAGTCTTCTTGATTCTCCTCAACTGGTGGAGTTTTTGTTGCTTTTTCCTTTCTCTGTTTCTTCATTTATTCTTTCCTTTTGAAGTTGGTGAGAGTCTTGGTTCATTTATTCTATGTTTTCTGGACGAACGAAGTGGAAATTTCCCAATAGCTGGGATAGGCTGCTGCTTTGGGGGAATATAACCAGTAGTATCTTCCATAATAGGGGTAGGTGATGCAAGTCCATAATCAAGTTCCATGGTGGGACTAACACTCAATATTGAAATAATCATGAATTGACTTCGACTCTTTGAGTTGCAGAGAATAATCGTTATTTTTTTTCTCTAGGGATAATGACTCTGAGTGTGGGTGCAAAGTGTAATATGAAACAACAACTTTTTGGCAGTTTTCCTTCACACAAAGAGGTATCCAATTAGAAATGAATCTATCCTTTCAAGCTCATGGGTGCTTAATTTGGATCATTTAAGGAATCTTTTAAATGCACCGTCAATTAGCTGGCATATTGAAAGGAAATTATTGTCATTTATGGTAGGCGTGATCACAAAGTATGCTACCCAATTCTGTCGATATTTCCAATTCAAAGAATATTAGTTGTCTTGTCAGCAAATTTCTTAATTATTGTGCCAATGTCACATCATTTCCCATCTATTGCCTTTCATGCGGTAAATTTTCTTCTCCTTTCAAGCTACATCATCTTTTTGTCCCTCCTCTTATGTGACTTAGATTTTAAATTATTTTTTTTCGTCGCACTCCTTACGACTTGTATTTCCTTTTCTCACACTTCTGGTCGCACTCCTTGTGACTTACATTTCCCTTCCCAAAATGGTTTCTATCCTGCAACATGCCAATTTCTTTCACTGAGAATTCCTAATCTTGGCCAAATGCCAAGTCGATATAACTTTACTCTTCTTTTTGTAATGCGACCTAGTCACAGTTATCAAAGTAAGGATTCAATCAGCTTCCATTGATGAGACCTCTAACCTTTGTCCCATCTAATTTCTCTAACTTAACTAATCCTCCATTAGTTATTTCCTTAACATCATATGTCCCTAACTAATGTGTTTTCAGCTTTCCCAGATGCTTGAAAAATTTACTGTAGTACATAAGAACAAGAGCTCCGACTTCAAAATTCTTTCTCTTAATGTGTCTATCATGTCATACCTTTTGTCTTTTTTTTTCTACACTCGGGTGAAATCCTGCAATACAAACATTCTTCTTCCAAGTGGATTAGTTCAAGAAATATTTCTTTTACAGCATCAACACCTGTCATTTCCGTGATCGCAACAACTCTCAAACTTGGTACAATATATTCCATAGGCATGACAACTTCTTGTCCATATACCAACCTGAATGGTGTTTGACCTATCAACTTCTTACATGTTTTGTTATATGATCATAGCACTGTAGAGATATTTTGATCCCAATCATCTCTTCACGTATTGCATACTTTTGTTAGCGCATTTTCCAAAATCTTGTTAAATGCTTCGACAACTGCATTTTCTTGAGGGTGATATGGAGTCATTCTTCTATGTTGTATCTGGAATTCATTAGTCGGTTCTTCAATTAACTAATTAATGAAATGCATACCTTGATCGCTGATCAAAATATTTGGGCAACTGAACCTTGTCACAACATTTTCAAATAAGAACTTCGCATTTGTTGCAGTAGTACAGTCCTTTACTAGCATAGCTTCTTCCCATCTGGTCATGTAATCAGTCACAAGGATAATATACCTTACTCTGATGCGCTTTCCTACTGGACTGATAGGTCCTACAAAGTAAACATCTCATTTATCGAATTCCTTCAGTGTAATCTGTGGTAATAATGGAATTTCATCCCTTCGGGATGACTTCCTAGTTCTTTTATTGATATCACAACTTCAACAATAATTTCGAGCATCCACATATATGGTGGGCCTCCATAGTCCTTCTTGCAAAATATTTCTTACAGTCACTTTTCATGCATAGTGGCCTCTTGCGACACTAGCATGTGCTTCACTTAATATCGTTGGGTGTTCATGCTCCAAAGCATATCATTGGAGTATCTCATTAGGTCCTAGTTTGTACAAATGTCTAGCAATCAACTAGAAATATGCGGCTGGAACTACTAATTTTTTATTTTGCGTCATCATAATTTCAGTGGACACATAACCTGTACTCAGAAAATGTATGATATCTTTGTATTGATCATCAAACACAATTATCACAAATAGTTGTGCATCGAGAAGATTATATTGCAGACAAGTAGGTTCTTCTCCACTTTCAATTCTTGAAAACTGGTCGGGTCCCAAATTCAACCTACCCAGTTTAACAATTATTTTAAAATTAAATTCCTAGAAGAGGAGAATCTGCCAACAAATATCCCCCCCCAACACTGACTTATTAACCAAATATTTAAGCGCAGAATGGTTAGTGTACATCTTGAAATATCCACCCAACAAATAATGTCTAAATTTTTGCAGCGCATACACCATCACTAGTCCTTCCCTCTCGGTTGTGGTGTAGTTTTTCTCTACAGTTGATAACTTTCTGCTAGAAAAATCAATGGGGTGATCAATCAATCCTTCCCTTGGATGCGTTAATAGAACTCCGAGCACCACAAACAATGCATCGACATTAACATGGAATTCTTATTTCCATTATGGAAATACAAGTATTGGTAGAGTAGCCATCTTGTTCTTTAGCTTGTCCAGACTGTCTTGACATTCATTTGTCCATTGAAACTTAGTGTCTTTTTTCAGCAGTCTCTCCATTGGGGAAGTCACCTCCGCGTATCCCTTTATGAAATTTCTATAATATATCGTATGTCCTAATGTTTCTCATACCTGGTTAATCGTGGTGGGTGGTGGCAAGTCAAGGATGATGGAAATCTTGGTTGGATCTACCAAAATTCCATCATGACAGACCACATGGCCTAACAGAGCTCCAAAAGGGGCACAAAAAATACACTTTCTCAAATTTAAGGATATTTGATATTGGTGACACCATTCCAACATCATTTTGAGGATCTTAATATGGTGTTTGACAAGACCAAATACTATCCAGTCATCAAAATAGACTTCAAGATTTTTATGTATAAAATATTTAAATGTAGCAACTATGATTCTAGAAAAAATTGCAGGTGCATTCTTAAGTCCAAAGGGAATTACCATGTACTAGTAGCATCCCCGATATGTCACAAAGGTGTTCTTGTGTCGGTCCTCCTTTGCAATTCTTATATGATGGTATCCCTATAATCCATCATTGAATGAGTACATTTCTTGTTCTCTGACATTCTCCAATACTTCATCTGTGAATGGTGTTGAAAATGGATCATTTAGGAAGACATCATTTAATTTCCTCAGGCCAACACAAATCGTCACTTCACCTGAAGTTTTCTTGTCTTTCATTACAATTGGACTGATCCATTCTGATTCTTCAATAGGTTCTATCAAATCTACCTCCAATATTTGGTCCAATTCACCTTTAAATTTTATTTTTTGTAGCGTGGGTTTAATCTATATAGTCAATGCTTGACTAACTTTGCGTCAGGCCTGAAAGGTATCTTCATCTCACCAAGGTCCCCAACTATACCTTTCATCTCGGAAAATTTTGTAGGGAACAAATCCTGAAATTCATGCAGTAAGTCGGTGATCTTTCCCACAGTCTCATTAGCCCACTAGTCTCCCATATTGGCAAATTTTTGGTTTTTAGACGAGCCAATATTTACTTTGTTGATCTTGAGAGGACTTAGGAATTGGTTATTAGACAAACCAGCTCCTTACACTACGTGCATACCTTTTGAATCAAGTATGTTTATCTCAAGTGTATCATCATCATCTAGTTCTCCTGTAATGTTGTAACATTCCATCTAGTGATGGATTGGTGTGCTACATTGATGGTAAATCGTAGTTGCGACCATGATTTCTTTGAATATATTTTCCTTGATTATTTATAGCACAACATCGTCTATTAGGAACTCAAATTTCTGGGTGAAGCTTGTAAGTAAACCTTCCCATTTGATAGTTCCCCTTCTTATTTAACCTGATGTGTACCAATTTCTTGGTACCATTTCCAATCTATGGATAAATCAATGAACCCACTCCTATCATGGGTATTCTTTCCATTTCACGTGACAATTATCAATATGCTCCACAGGATTTGTTAGTCATGTATACTTCTGATCAAAATAACTAATCTATTCTCCAAATCTGATCTCCATTAATCTTCTACATTTTGGCCATTCGAGGATAGACTGTTTATGTGTACCCCACCATCTAGCCAGCGTAGCTTTCAGCACAAAGTCCAAAGTAGACAATCATTGGTATTCTGTAACTTTTTCTTCAAACTCCACTAAAAAATATACAAGTTTGGGTAATCTTTCATATGTAGGCATCTCTCTTGCTTCAGCTCCTACCCTTCGGAAATATGTTGTGATTCTTGCACATATTCTCATGGAGGCTTCATGTAACCTGTTTTGCCAATTTTCCAGTGAATCAATTGAATCAGATGTGCAATAACTTACACTTCGCCAACTTAGTTTCCCATCAGCTATTGGATTTATATAATCTTATCTTGAAGACATGATATTATACAATTGATCTAAGTAGTTTCCTTGGCCTTCACTATTTACAGGCTCAACATATCTCTGCCCTTCAAGCGGATCAATTGGTGCAACCACCCTTAGTTTAGAATCTTCAAATGATAAGATCATTTTCTTGAAATGTATAATGGTTAGGTTTTATATTCCCAATTAATTCCCAAAAGTGCAGGGTATGGATTTGTATCATCAACAATGTCCATTACTTCAAAGTTGGCATATGTTTTTAAGCCTTCGACTTCTACATGAAATTGAGTTAATCTACCAATTGGTAGAACCTTCAACTAGTTTTCAAGCCTTAATTGAATGGGAGACCAGTCAAGTCACAGCTTATTCATGCGCTCCCACGTTTGTCTTGTTAAAATGTTAACATTCTATACCAAATCTAGTATGATATAATCCATATCATAGTCTCATATCTGCAAAGTCAATCGCAATTCTTGGCCGATTTTTAATCTCTTCCCAATGTGGTTAACTATTTTCTCAGGTCGCAGGTCATCTGGGGTTTCCTCTATTAGTGATGGAAGTTCTGTGACAACATCTTTATCATTGATTAGTGCTAAACAACTTTTGAAAAATTCTTTAAGATTACTAACCTTTTTCATTGGTTTCTTTGTGATTAATGGTTCAAATCGTTCGATCATGTTCTTGATTCGTCTAGATGTCAATGGTTTATTAGCATCAACAAAATCTATTTGCACATCCAAGAAGACTTCTTTCTCCTTCTGGACATCTAGCGAGGCTTTCTTTTGTGTCATGGGTCTCACCTACAGTTGTCCATGTTGTGTATTTTGGTATGCACCTGTCACAACACCTCCTCTCATGACTACAACAATGTGAGGTTCTCTTGGCTCAACATAAATAATATGAATGTTTTGGTTGGGGTTTGGATTCCGATTCTACAACAGATTGGGATTTACAATAGTTCTAGCCTTCCATTTCGCAATTAGTTGTGGACATTGTTCAACAATGTGATCAAATGCTTAACAATATGTACAATTTCTTGCATGACTTTCAAAATCTTGGGAAAAATGTCATGGCTTCCCATAGTGATAACATATGAATTGGCCTCTTCCATGACCAAATCCTCCTCCTTATGGTTGTCCTCGGCCTCGAAATTTTCCACCCCCCTTTGCTGAGGGTGTTGTTGTTGTTGTGGATACTGATTTTGCCGGTATTGCAGCTTAGGATACGATGGTTGTTGATATTTTGGTGGTGGATATTGAGCAGGATGATATTGAGATTGCACTCATTTAGATTACATATTCTCATCATTTTTCATCAAGTATGTATCCACTATCTTTTCCTGCAATAGTTGAAGTGCTCTACAGTATTTTTCATTGTGATCTATTGATTTACAAAATTTACAATACAGACTAGCTGGTGCACTTACAATATTCTATAAATACAGTCATTCTTTTTACTTGTGTCCTCTAGTATGGCATATTACACCAAGGAATCCCTTGGGTGTTTATCGGGTTTGAAACTGCGACGTAGTTCATGAGCGTAGGGAAATTATCTTTATGGTGTTCATTTCTTCGACATATTGTACACCATAGTTCTTCTTGAACTTCCTTGCCTCTCTTAATGTCTTGGAGATGCACCATAAGGTTGGCCAGTTGCGACTAAATTTGCATCGTTCCCGTGACATTATCTCCAACCGGCGAGGATTCTAGCTTCATTGCTATCTTTAGAGATTCTATCTACGACACAATATTCTGTCACATCAATGGGGTTCAGATGTACAGAAACAAGGAGGAAATGAACCACTCTTTATGTTGGACATCCAACATTTAGAAACTTACTTTGGCCATTGATGTTTTAAATCTTTAGTCAAAGTCCTAGACATACTCTTTCAGTATCTGCTTCATTTCTTTGATCTCAGTAATGCATTGGGAATCAGACTTTGGATTTCTAAATTCATCTATCATGCCCACTCGAATCTAGTTGAGTGTTTTCTAGACAACTCCGACTGGCACTATCGAAAATTTCATGTACAGTCAAGCACTCGACCTCGTAGAGTCATGATCATCTGTGTTTTCTTGATATTCTCATCCTGGATATGTGGTAGAGTCCACACATCTTCACATAGGAACCAATGTTGTTATGAGTCCTCCAACCCATTTCCATTGAATATTGGTAAGTTAATGTCAGCTCCAACCATTGTATTTATTGTTAGTACAGTCAAAACAAAAATTTGGCTAGTCAGACTCCCTTGTCTGCTATTTACATCATTAGTACTACTAGTATTTACAAATGCACTTGGGGATAAGCCTCTATATCTTACCTCTAACGATGTATGTGGTGTTGTAGGTGAGTTGTAACCACGTTCTTGATGTAGAGCTTTAGTTGACTCTTCTGAATATTGATCTCTGCTTGAAGATAAACTGGAAGCTCCCTATTCTCTCAACGATGCTTATCAAATACCATAAACCGTTGATTCATCCAGTGGTCTCTCCATGGTTGGAATGTGCACTAGTTCATGAAAATACATTTTTTTCTTAGATTAAGTAGTTGGTTGGTTCTAGGGTCAATGAAGAACTAAACAATGGATTATGTAGTGATATTCAATTTGTTGACCTCTACCTTACTAATTCCATTTTATTATAAATATCTCATAGTAACCCTATATTCAGATATATCATATAATTGGTCATGGACATGGCCAATAAAAACAATGATTGTGTCAAGTGAAGTGACCAATATAATGCAATATGCTTCTCTTATGTTCCTAATCTCCCTAATTAATCTCTCAAAATACTCTTTGCAAATAGCTAATAGATGTTGGTTTTCTTGGTGGATCTAAATGAATTTTTTTTTTGCATTAGTAGAGGAAGAATATAAGTCACAAAAACTTCGGGGAGTGGAGAAATACAGAAATAGGGATGGACATTTTTTATTTGTTTTACATAGAGGAATGTGCATGAAGACTTTTTAATGCACACATGATCCTAATGCACAGTCATTTTTTTTAAATTATAACCTAGAAAATTTACATCCACATGATATAGCTTTGAAGGAGCTTCGATGGGGATAAAGCTATTTATACAAGAACACATCCACATTTTTAAAGGCAGTGGTGCATTCCAAAAAAACCAATGGACACACATTCCTATTGCAATTATTTACCTTTACTAATGGACCATGGATGAAGGAAATATCTCATTCAAGTTCATCACAATACTTTCCCAAGGAAAATTGTTTTGTTTTCTAGGAAAAATCACCCCTTGTTTAGTGATTAGAT
>LPNX010758513.1:91843-152574 GCA_001517045.1 Pseudotsuga menziesii | reverse complement strand
GTCCTCCTAACCAAAATTATTTGTATGTTGGGATGGATTTCCTTATCTTGCACAATGGTCTGAGCCTAATTTTTGCACCAAGAGTAGTGAGGTGCTTTACAATCTAGTATGCAGAGAGATGTTATCACGTAAATGATGTCAAATCGTAAATAAAAAATTGGCTTATAGTAATGAATTCCCTTCTATGGTCCCAAAGATTGGGAAAAACATTCTCATGATAGCTTGTTCATCATTGGGTTACCATGCATAGAATTGGTTTGGGCCTTGGGAAGGATAACTTTTCTTTTGGTTCATTGTTAGAGACCTCACATGCCATGATGGAGAGCACAAGAGATATTGTTTTCAATGAAATATCTTCTTGTAGAATATGGTGGGAAATAGATGTTGGTAAGATGGTGAGGTAGTGCAACGGTATATCACTTTCCATTCATATGTGCAACTACAAAGAAATGTCAACATCATTATAAAAAAAAATAGTAATCTATATTGTGAATATAGTTTTGCAAGTTCATTAAAAATTATTCTCGAGGAACTATTTGTTTGAGTCTTGGTTGTGTTACTTGCATTGTTATTCAAGGATGGTGATATCAATACCAAAACACATACTTCTATATTGCTACATTATACCAATTTCTTAAATGCATATGTTGAAATAGATGAAATCTATAAGGATTGTTTCACATCTTTGTCTCAATAATGCACAATATAGTGATGAACTTTGGAGAAAATAAACCCATATTTTTCATTGGAAAAAATGAATGCAAGGAAAACGTAAAAGTCACTTTAAAAAAAAGGAAAATGTAAAATTCTATGTTGGCAAAAGCAACATAATATTGCATTTGATATTATGTGAAATAGGAAATTATCACCAACATTGTTTGTTGAGTATTGTGTACAATGATTACCATAGGTTTTCTAATGAACGGGGTTTGGGCTAGGGTTTTGATGGTGAGTGGTCGCACCAGGCCTGGGATACCTTGGTGTTTGGGGGGTGGCTGATGGAACCCTTATCGTGGTTTTGGGGACAAAAGAGAGGGTTTTCACATCCTACTGAGGTGCAGGATGGTGGCTTGGATGGTGGTGGTCATGCGACAGTCTTTGATTTTATCCTGGCAGATGTTTTTGGGTTACTGGTTGCGTGGTTGTTGCCGTGTTGTCGGCTGCTTGTTTCTTTGATGTTTGTGGGTATTGGGTTTTGTTGGTGTTTTTTCCTTGACCTCTTGAGGTTTTTGTTCGCAGATTTGTAGCTTTGGTGTTATCAGATGGTACCTCTGTCGCTCGTGGCTGAAGGGTATTGTTTTTGGTTTAAACCTGTCGCATGTTACCTTGGTTATTTTGGTCAGTAGGGGTTGTGTTGTGGGTTGGATATTTTTGGGGGACCATGTGATTCATGAACTGGTGGAGAGGGGTGTTTGTTGGAAAGGGGAGGTGGGCACATTTGTATCCTCGTTGGGGTTTTTATCCACATCCCCCCTAGGTGTTGTCGACAGTCCTCTAGATTTTCCATCGTTTGCAAATCCATCTCGTAGGGTGTGGTTGAAGATTTTCTCTAATCAGCCACAGATATCACCT
Source organism: Pseudotsuga menziesii (assembly GCA_001517045.1). Classification (NCBI taxonomy): domain Eukaryota; kingdom Viridiplantae; phylum Streptophyta; class Pinopsida; order Pinales; family Pinaceae; genus Pseudotsuga; species Pseudotsuga menziesii. Next base: position 151,002 of record LPNX010758513.1, on the reverse strand, counting down.
TCCACCCTACCTGTTGCCTCCCTTAGGCATGAAAATTTTACCATTAGACGGTCTTGCAAGGCACCTCAAAAGATGGGTTGTTGGGGTACGGGTTCTGATGGGAGTGAGGACACGTATATTCCGGTATCCACTTGGATCAAGGAAGCTGCATGAAACTCTCTCGGTCTTGCTGTTTCTTCTCGCATTGGGGTACTTAGAGCTCAGGATACTCGTGGTGGGGGTGCATATATGAGGCTTATATCCTTCAACATGCGGGGTTTTAGGGGGCAACCTGAACAGCTATCCCTCAAATTATTTCTTACCTCTCTCAAACCAACTATGGTTTTCTTGCAAGATACATTGTGTGACTCTTCTTAGGCACTTATGGTTTTCTCTGGTCTCTTCCTGGGGTGGGAATATTGTGCATATAATGCTATGGGTCTCTCTGGAGGTTTGTTAGGTGCTTGGGACCCGGGACATTTTTTGATGTAAGGATTTTCATATTGTGGGTGGTATTTTACTCGAGATGATGGCCGTGGGTTATTGACACACCCGGTATTTTTTAAATATATATGCTCCTTATGTCAACCGTGAGGCTTAGTAGAATAATCTCTTATCTTCCGGGTTATTGAGTTTGGCTCATCTTGTCATTGCAGGGGATTTAAATTTTACCACTTCTATTCCAGAGAATTGGGGGGCAAGGGCCAGATGTGACCCTTTAGGGTTGTTTTTTCGGAATTTGTTGAACTCCTTGCACTTGATTGATATTCCTATTGTTAAGCTCGGACCCACTCGGCGGAATGGTCATGTGGGGGCCGATGGCATTGGAAAAAGGATGGATCTCTTTCTGGTGACAGAAGACTCGTTGTCTGTGATGCCCTTTCATAGGGCATGAGTTCGGCCATCGGAGATATCTGATCATTTTGCGACCATTTTGGAATGGGAAGGCAGTAGGGATAGGATACATTATCCTTTCCATTTTAATCACTCTTGGTTGCAGATGGCTGGTTTTGATGAGTACATCCGAAACATTTGGTTAAACTGTTGTTGTGCAATCTCAAAAACTAATCCCATACATACCTTGAGTTTTAAGCTTGGAGTCCTTAAGGGGGCTATGTTTTCCTTGGAGAAGAAGATGAATTATGAGCATAGGTGGGCTTTGCTTGAGATTGATGGTTAGATTGTGGATCTCTTTCTCTTGGCCCCAACCGAGGTCTTATCTAAGGAAGAGATTGAGTACCTATCTACTCCAAAGGAGCGAAAAGAGGATATTTTAACCTTCAAAGTGGCCTCTACCATACTAAAGAGAAAAGCGATCTGGATGGCTTTGGGGGATGCAAATTCTATGGTTTCCACCACTTTGCCAGTGCTCATAGGAATACAAATGTGGTCTAGGATCTTTTAGACTGTGATGGTAACCCTATTACTGGTGATGAAGTATTGTTGGAGGAAGGTAAATCTCATTTTGAGTTTCTTTTTGTGACAATAAACTGGTCCATTTGCAGCGTAAGCTGGAAGTTCTAAGTTTGTATCCTAGATGTTTCAAGGAGGATGATGCGAAGCTGGTTGGTATACCTATTCTGTTGTCTGAGGTTGAAGAGGTACTCAAGGGTTTTTCCAAGGATAAGGCTCCTACGGTAGATGACTGACCTGTCAAATTTTACCTTGATTTTTTTGATATTGTGGGTAAGGAATTCATAGGTGCTGTGGAGTATAGAAGGATATGGGGATGTGTCCTACAATTTTTGAATGCAACTCACATTCCATTGATCCCAAAATGTAGGAAACCACGACACTTCTCAGATTTTCGACCCATGTCACTATGCAATCTCCTTTATAAAGTGATCACTAAGATCCTCTCTGATAGGATAAAGCCCTTCCTGTCTAATTATCTCTTTGAAGAGCAATTCGGCTTCCTAAAGAAGCGATAGATTCATGAGGTGGTCAGAATCACTCACGAGGTCCTACACTCTGTCAGGAAGAACCGTCTGGAGGCTCTCATCCTCAAAATGGATATGATTAAGACTTATGACCCGGTAAATTGGAATTTTTTGAGACTGGTGTTATTGCATATCGGCTAGACGTTGGATGTGGTAAACTGGATCATGGAATGTGTCACCACTGCTAATTTTGTAGTCTTAATTAATGGTAGACCCTTTTCTTTCTTCTATTCCAGTCGAGGGCTTTGACAGGGATGCCCTTTATCTCCTATTTTGTTTTTATTGATGGTTGAGGGTTTAAGCCTTATTATTCAAAAGAAAAAGAACAGTCGAAGGATGAGGGGGATACGGCTATCATCCACTTTGTCAATTACACACATTTTGTTCGTTGATGATGTGACACTGTTTGGTTTCGAATCCTTTGCTAAATGGGAAATTTTCAAGAACATCATTGATCTCTTCACAGATGCTACGGGTATGGCCATTATCTCTGAAAAACCCTCTTTTTTGTCTAACAATGTTTCCATTGTTGTTATTGATCAGATTAAGGATATTTTCCCATACTGGTTGTAAGACATTCAGCGAGGTTTCAAGTATCTTGGATACTGGCTCAAAATGATGGATTACAGGGTGGCAGACTAGGCATGGCTGATCAAGCTATTTGAGCAGAGGATTGGCCATTGGACCTATAGATTCATCTCTTTGGGGGGGAATTTAGTCCTCATCAAGGCTGTGTTGAGTGCGCTATCAGTATACTGGTTCTCACTGATGAATATCCCCAGTTTTGTTATGTGCTTCCTTAAGAGACTTATGGAAAATTTATTATGGGGGGGAGGTGCGTCCTGGAAGGGATTTCATTTGGTAAGGTGGGAACTTTTAGCTTCGCCTTACGAGATGGGAGGATGGAACATCAAAGAAATCAGCGGTTTTAATGATGCTCTGAGAGTCAAGAGTATGTGGAGGGATATTATAGGGTATACATTATTGGATATTAGGGATATCCAATAATGTATGTTTGAATGAATATTTTATCCATGGATGATTTCAAATGCTTATATGTTGTTGATTATATATGCTAGAGTAGATATAACACCAATATATATAGCATGCTTGTCTTGTTTATTGATTATTGAGGAAGTAATTTATCAATTCAAGCTGGAGTTGGAAAGCTCCACGGGGATCTACTTCAACCGTCCGGAATAAGGTACGAGTTTTGATCCTTTAGTGTTAGATATTTGATTTCTCTTGCATATTGGAAAGGATTAATTTCTGGAGTCAAGCTGTCTATTGTGGTACCCCAAGCCATAGGAATTTATCTCCATAACAGAATTGGCGACTCCGCTAGGGATGTTCCTTGTTTTTATTTGAGGTTTTCGGGCACAATGGGCTTGATATTCTTGACTTGCTCTTTGTTTCTCCTTGTTTTTGTGTTGCATTTTATGGGATGTTCATCCATTGACACTCCCCTTTATTGGTTTGACCCTTGGCCTACTTTTTACCACTGTCTTCTCTATATATGTAGGTTTTTGGCCAAAATTCGCGTACATAGATGGATTTTTGGCCAAAAGTCATGTATATATGCAGGTTTTTGGCCAAAATCCATGTATACATGCAGCTTTTTAGCCAAAAGTCACATATATACGTATTTGTTCTTTAAAAAGTCACGTACATCCTCCCTTTTGGTGAGTTTGATGTTGTGGGAAGTTCTTGGGTGGGTTGTGAGTGTGGTTGGGTCTTCCTTGGGTCTGATGTTTTCTGTTGGATGCTTCTTTTGTGACCAGAGATTGCTTTTTCATTGATTTTTATTTGAAAGTAGTTTTAGTCATTTTTCCTTTTTGTTTTTCCATTAGTCCATTACTCTTTTTGTCTCGGTGTCTTGCTAGGCTTGTGTTTTATACTTGCTGCAGAGACTAAGAGTTTTAGATGACTTTTATTGCATTTTTCATTCTGTTATATTGAAAAATACAAGGTAGTTGCATTTTTTGCATATGGATTTGAGGAGGTACTTGCATTGGATTTCTTGGATGAGAGTTTTATTTAGGCTTTCATATAGGAAGGATTGCATTGTCATTCAGAAAGGAATATATATTTATGCATCTCATGTAGTGGCATACCCTATTTTTCATTTGACAAAGATTGCACTTAGCATTGTTTGTTATGGTGTGCATATTTATTTCACTACTGAGTCATAATGTCATTAGTTGCACGGCCATTTCCCTTTGAGTAATTACAGCCAATTAAAATCAATGCATAATAAAATGAATTACACTCTTTTCTTTTATAGGGTGCACCAACAAGATTAGGTTTTAGGGTCTTGCAATAGTTCATTATGAGTAAATACTCCAAGACCACTAAACAACAACATGTATGTGTCTGTCCAGGTGAGAGTGTGAAATTCCTTGGTATAATTAGTGTTTCTCAGGATCCTCCTCTTACAAGGGAGTTAAGCATGAGGCAGTGTGAGCAGTTATTGATTGGGATGACCCCTAGTCATAACTGAGTAGCACCAGAAATATTTCCAGGATTGTATTTGTATCTGGGGGCTCTTTCGAGAGTTTCGGCATTTGCCACCTTGCCCATACAGTCAATCCCGCCTGCGACTATCCACCTGAGCATTGATTATATTGATGTGACCTTAGTTTCCTTACCTAGGTTATCGAGGGGGTACTTGCAGAGGTTATTCTGTGAGTGTCCTGGCCAGGTAGAGGTCTGACAGCACAGTCGCTTTATGCGTTGAAGCTGAGGGCCACTATAATTGGTTACGTACCTCCGCTTGTAGTGTATGGGATTTTCGATCCTCTCCCAGGAAAGACATACCTACTGCATTCGAGAACTCACATATCCTCCCCTTGGTTTGCTTGTATTTTGGCTGTATATTTTCTTAGGAGTGTGCTCTTTGTGCGCTAGTTGGCCTTTGGGATCGTGATTACTTGTGTATATTTATGCTCTCTTGAGTTTAGGTCCTTTTATTTTCTGTATGCCTGGTATCCCATCACCCATCTTGGTCCTAGTACGGACACTGGTGTTAGACTTAGGGGCATCACAACCCCTTACCCTGCTCATAGATTTGAAGTGGTCACATTATTCCCTCTACTCCATTTGTGGAGGATATTGACTCCCTTCGCTCAGTCTTTACACTGGTGGTCACCCTCATGGGGGTGGTAGTGGATGCGTGAACGTTGGGTCTACACCTTACTTTCCTTTTTATGTCCCATTGTTCACCGCATGGTTTCCTTTGGGAGCAGTTGTCATGATAATTCCTCCCTATATCCTATAGTTTGTATTCTTTATTGACTATTTTGGGTTGTTTTGGACAAATATGGTTTTCATGTAGGATCTGGTTTTTGTACACTCTCTCTGAGGTTTTGACACATTTGTTCCTATCATAGTTATCATGTCTAAACTGGCATATAGGTTAGGATTTCACATCCAATTGCATTTTGCATGACATTATGACCGTCTCATCTTATCCCTAGGTATGAACCCATTCCATGGTATCATGGAACCTTCATGCTATTGTTAGAAGTGGTACTATGTGAATGGTAAAGATTTCCTATACATGGGTGTCCTAGTTAGCTCCCTTTTTCATTTGGTACCCATGCTGTGAGTCCTCTCTTAGGTCCAGGAGTCCCTTTTAGTCCCACCATGTCCTTGAGCAAGAGCTTCATACTCCTCTTGAACTTTATGCTGGCCATTTCCCCGGGACTCCCTTATATATGTCAAGTTGTAATTGCATTATCATGAGCTTTTCCTGCCTTATTGAGCCTTATTCCAGCTTCCCTGACTTTGAGTATCAGCCATATAGCCCAAGCTTGTCTCATGTCTAGACATGCAGAGCCATCTTTTATATCCTTCATAGCTTGTTTCCCTTTTACCGAGAGGGGATTTTCCCCCAAGTGTCGATATCCTACACATGTATCCTTGCATTGAGCATAGGTATGTTCCACTGCTTGGAACTAGTTTGTTTTCCCATATGACACTCGTCTCCTCCTATTCTATAACTATAAAGCAATTTTATTCTTTTTCAAGATTTTCAAATATTTGAAAAAGTCCAAAAAAAAAAATAAAAACCAAAAAGTCAGAAAAGGAAAGATGTTATCTTTGGCAACTGTCGAGTTGTGTTGCCTTCGAACAGATCATTGTATATCACATCCATTGGTTGGGTTTATAGTTTGAATTTAGGAGCTGTACTCATTTATCTGAGTTTATCTCCACCGACTGGTTAACCTTCCAGTCCCTATGGAGCCTCTATCGATGCCTCCTATGTTGCAGAGATGTCCCAATTTTTCATATAGAGTCTATGCTACCTACATTCAGTCACCATTCTCCTTTATGCTCTTGTTCGAAGGAGGTTGAAAGCTGATTCGGCCATTTCTCAGTTATCTTGACTTTGCATGTCGGCCATTCCCGGTACAGTTACTGGTTCGTGCACTTTATGATCGAGTCCTTCCACATTATACAGCTTTGTTGAGTACCTCGTGTTGGATGATTGGGGATTCCTTAATTCCCTCCTTCAAGTGTATTTCATCCCATCGACTTCAGAATCATTTATTCTGGGATTGGAATCTAGAGTCATTTTTTAGTGCCTTGAGACTTGCAATCATCAGTGGCAGGTTCTCTCACCATCGACAGTTCTTTGGGAATACATCAATGTCCCCTAATCGATGTATTCTCTCAAGTGTTTGACCTCAACACATTTATTCACACTTGTTAGTTTGCACTCTAATACCTTGATTCCCATTATCATTATCGGTGGGTGATCTCGTGTCTGTTAACGGTATACATCAATGACCAGTAATCAGACGATGGACTACTATGTTTGACCTCAACACCTCTATTCTTATAGTAGGACTTGTACTCATAGTGGTTTGTGTAGAAGACCTTCCAGATTGGTGGCATCTCTTATTTGCTACCTCCTCGATCATGCCAGTGTTCATGGGATTTCAGCTCTCATGACTTGATTCCAGTATATGTTAGACATTTCTAGCCATTATGGAGATCTTGATCCATTGCATATCTTCAGCCATTATGGAGATCTTGATCCTTTGTGTATCTTCATCATGGATATTTTTATCTATGTATATTGTACGTGGCGATGACCACTTATGTCATATTTTGTATCATACCTATTCACGACCATTGTACTCTTATGTATCTGGGACTGCTATATGTATTTGCAGTTATATGCAGAGTTGTATCATGGTACTATGCTGATTGGGTGGCTGGTATTCCACTGGGTTCTTCATCACTCCACTTCTGGGATGGACTTATAATGTATTTCGGCCATCGGCCATCGTATGACCCCTCTAATCTCACACATTAGGGGGCATCTGTTATAGCTGATTTTACCACACTTGGTGAATCACACTTGTATGGCCTTCCCATGTCCCTTTGCAGACTCTTTGGACCCCATGGACCTTTTTTATACCTATGATTTTTCCAATATCATCCCTAAAAACATGCTTAATTTTCTATACGCGACTTTTAAACCCTTTCTCGCATATATACGCGGGTTTGACCCCTAAAACCGTGTACATTGAGAAGTGTGCAAAAGGACAAATTATTTTGTAGTTTTCCTTGACATGGATCTGAATCACTTGTCTCCTGGCCTTCCATATGCCTTGAGATCACTCATATTTGACCCTTCATTTCCCCATTGAAGAGCTATATAAGGAACCCTCTGGATAAATTGAAAACTATGTGAGAATTGAGAGCAAAGAAACTATAGTCCATTGTTGCCAGAACTTATGCTTGAGTATGCATCCTTTTGTCCCTTGGAGAACTTTGGTGTTCTTCCCAAGCTTGCCTTTTGTTTGTGAGCTTGCTATCGAGAGATGGAGGATTGAGGTGGTGGAGGCCCAAGTGGGGGATTCAGTTTCTCCGATTCGTAGGAGTGCCAACAGAGGTTGTATTCATTGTAATCTCCGATTTCATATTAATAGAAATATCTTTTCCTATCCAATAATGTATGTTTGAATGAATATTTTATCCATGGATGATTTCAAATTCTTATACGTTGTTGATTATATATTATAGAGTAAATCCTCTGTTGTTATAGCTAATTTTACCACACCTGGTGAATCACACTTGTATGGCCTTCCCCTGTCCCTTTGTAGACTCTTTAGAACCCATGGACCTTTTTTATACCTTTGATGTTTCCAATATCATCCCTAAAAACATGATTAATTTTCTATACGCGAATTTTAAACCCTTTCTCTCGTATATATGCGGGTTTGACCCCTAAAACCACGTACATCGGGATGTGTGCAAAACGCCAAATTATTTTGGAGTTTTCCTTGACATGGATCCAACTCACTTGTCTCCTGGCCTTCCATATGCCTTGAGATCACTTATATTCGACCCTTCATTGCCCCATTGAAGAGCTATATAAGGAACCCTTTGGATACATTGAAAAATATGTGAGAATTGAGAGCAAAGAAACTATAGTCCATTGTTGTTGGAACTTATGCTTGAGTCTACATCCCTTTGTCCCTTGGAGCACTTTGGTGTTCTTCCCAAGCTTTCCTTTTGCTTGTGAGCTTGCTATCGAGAGATGGAGGATTGAGGTGGTGGAGGCCCAAGTGGGGGATTTAGTTTCTCCGATTCGTAGACGTGTCGACAGAGGTTGTATTCATTGTAATCTCTGATTTTATATTAATAGAAATATATTTTCCTGTCCAATAATGTATGTTTGAATGAATATTTTATCCATGGATGATTTAAAATGCTTATACGTTGTTGATTATATATGCTAGAGTATATCTAACACCAATATATATAGCATGCTTGTCTTGTTTACTGATTATTGAGGAAGTAATTTATCAATTCAAGCTGGAGTTGGAAAGCTCAATGGGGATCTACTTCAATCGTCTGAAATAAGGTACGAGTTTTGATCCTTTAGTGTTAGATATTTGATTTCTCTTGCATATTGGAAAGGATTGATTTCTGGAGTCAAGCTGTGTGTTGTGGTTCCCCAAGCCATAGGAATTTATCTCCATAACAACGAGACCAACAATACACCATATGTTGAGATTATACCAGGAGTCTATAAGGACTCTGATATCCTGGGGACATATTCATGTCCTCCACATATCATTCCCCCTCCAACAAAAGGTCTAATGTGTACCCTTTCTACTGTGGAGAAAGAAGCATCCACACCTGGGGCATCATCATCAACAACCTCATCAAGCCACAATGTTGAGAAAATCGTGAACACATCCATACCAGCTATGTTCTAGATACTATTTCTTTACCCCCCAATGGGATTATGTGGAACATTGGTTATGGACCAGCTGGCACTCCCTACACTCACGCTTGGTCTACATGTGTGGTACCTTACACCACCATTTCTAGAAATGGCTTTGCCACCTATAGCCCATTATGAGTTGATCCCGGTGCAACAAGTTACCAATTCAACTGCATCCACTAAAACCTCTCTTTCAATGACTCAACCACCACCACTAGCCACCACACTACGAAATAGGTGTGTCATTAAATCCAATCCAACTACCTACACCAATAGAGGCATTAAGCAACCTAAGTTTAAATCCCCCATAACAACTAATCATGCTCCTAAATCATCTGCAAGAACAACTAAGCCCAACATGAAAGGTTCCACCCAACAAACAATAAAAGAACCCATAATGCATGACACTCTGACCATGTGGGTCACACCCCTATGCGATATGGACGACAAGGCGATGCAACCAATCTATTCCCTACCTTACTTGAGCTCACAAATTTTCTAAATACACTTGTTAGTGCCACATTTCCCCCCCAAACTGAGACTAGGGGCACATTTAACCCATCAACCCCTAAGTCCAAATCGTTATGCACCAAAAACACATGTTCGATTTGTTCTCAATATGGGAATTATACGCACCATTTCCTCGATATCCATTGATTTCAAAATGCATTGGAAACCATTCTCATTTTTCAAATAGTAGAAAAACTTACGCCTACCCCATCACATGAGGTATCCTCAATCAATATGGTCACCACTGACGAAGTGGAAAAAATAGTGTCTCTCAAGCTCACCCTTTTAGAGACCACTATATTACCACAACCTAATCCCTCTCTTATGAATCATGAAACCCAACCAAATGGGTGTGTTTCATGCAAAAATCACTCCCATATGGTTCCCAAACATATCAGGCCCACATCTCCTACAACATCCCTAACACCAAGATTAGTTCCACTTAAGGGATCATGCCCATGCCGAGCATGTGGTGCTACCTTCCAATATTTGTTTTAGTTCCTCATTTACATGTGAAATGTGAGGTTCTCTTAGAGAAAATGTGTCTCCGGGACCAATTTCTCCAACTCAATATCTCATCACAAGAACCACCATTGGAGCACATTGTTCCCACGATATCTTACACAATGATACATATCCCTTGGAATGATTCAACAAAAGCAAGGTATCATCATAATCTAACAAGAAGTCACCCTCCCCAAATGATGAACCTCCTTGATCACCCTAAAAATAGATCATATGAGGATCCTCTATCTCTTACCGGGAACGTCAAAATATACTCACACTCCATTAGTTATGGTATAGTTTTGCGATATTTATTGAATATCACTATCGAACCCAAATTTCATTACAAAAATTTCAAAAATCATATATGTTTTAAATCCCATGAATCGAAAACCTAAATATATCCTTTTGTTGCTCATGTAGGTGGATATCAATCACACCTACACTGGTTTTGCGAACGACACAAGTCATTGATAAAAAAACCTAGCATTGGATGCTTGGACCATTTACTCCCCCACCAATCTCATTACCAAACTGGTGGAGTTTTTATGTGGGAACTTACAAACAATGAAACTGAATATGATGCCATTATAGAACTATTGACCGATTCCATCCATTTTGGTGTAACCCATCCACAAGTCCACCTAGATTCTAACCTAGTTGTGTCACAACTGAACAATGTGTTTCAGGTCCTAAACCTTCTTCTCTTCCACAAATATCTTCGAGTACGTATCCTTATATGATAGTTTGAACTCATTACCTCCACTCATGTCCCAAGGAAAACCACTGTTGTCATGATGAAGTCTTGAATTGGCAGTTAATCCATCATAAGGCTAACCTACACATTAAAACGAGGTTATCCCATACATGTATAAGTCCCCATAACTACGCATGTATAAAACATCCATCACATACAATGTGGCAATAACTAGATATACATCGTGCATAATAAACACAAACCATATCAACATATACCCATAATATATTCATCATATGTTTCTCAACAAAATATCTTGTACAAGTAACAAATACTGAACATTGATATGAAAAACATATAGGTACAAAACATAATAAACATTGACACACATCAAACATCCATGAGAAACAACATGTGTGCCACCCAAAATGATATATATATATATATCCCAAAAACTAGTGTGTCATGTACAAATGACCCTCATCGGGCATATACAAAAATAATCCTATACTTTATGGGGGATGTATCATATAAACCATATCCCATAGAATCGAGCATCATACATCTACAAAATAAGGTACATTGGCCATGAATACAACAAATCATTAAACCATGGAGCACCTAAGTTGCACCACCACCCGTCGGACCTTGGTGCCCCATGATAGCCAATGGTTGCACCACCTCAGCTTGAACTATCTTCAGCTTAGGTCCCTAGGCTGGCCCGAGATCCTATCATGGCCTCTGTCTAGGATGAGATCTATCTCCTCCTTGCACTTCCTATTCCATATGACAGGAAATCACCACCCTCTGCATAACATATTAGAGTCATGACCTACATGTGGCTAGAAGCTTTAAAGTGAGGGATAGCTCCTGATCGGTGAGGTCACCGATATCCCTCTCACCAATCCTTGTTCTTGCAATCACCAACCTCCTCTCCACCTTATCTAAGGAAACAATAGTTGGATCTCCCCCAGGAAAGCCACCAATTGCTCCCTGGCCTAGCAGGAGCACCAAAATCAGTAGCAACAATCGTGATCACCCCCGCTTCTCTAGCTTCTCTCTCCTCTCGATGACGACATTGAGGCACCCTTGTAGGTGGGGGTACTGATCCCACATTTTCATTAGTAGCAACAAAGAGAATATTCAATACAAGTATATATCAAAATATGTACATAACATCAAATCAAGGTACAAAAGTAGATATCATAATAACAATACTTAGTGTGTACCTATCTCATCCCAACCATTTGGAGGATTAGGTAGCTTTGAGTCACCAGTGTAGTCCATACCCCACCTGGGATACCACTCTATCGATCTGATTCACTGAAGCCACACCTCCATAAAGCATGGAGTATAGTATGCACCCACCTCACCCCCAGCTAAATGGGGCATCACATCACTCCCCCAATACATCATCTGTGGATTATGAGGCCCTTAATCTGGTACCATAACCACCAGTCATAATGAAGGAAACCTCTCTAAGAATAGAGTTTCTAGGAAAATCCCATGATGAAATGTCCTTTCTCTCCTCTAACGCAACATCGCCAACCCCTTTATCATGCTCTCTTAGATCATCATCCCCCATGATACCCTCTCACTGGCCTATACACAATCTACCAAGAGTAACTACCCACTTGAAATCCTATGAGGCGAAGTTGACCCAAGTACTCTCAACACTGTTGTTTCCATGGACCACACACTCATACTCCTAATACTGGTAATATGAATTTTCCCATGGTCGTAAGCATCATATGCTCCCCAGAGTACTAGTCGATCAACCCCTGAATTGACCGCCCCACACTCATCTGTGGGATAATAGACTCCCTCATCCTAAGAGGGCTCAAACTAGTCAAAAATCACATGTCATGGGTGATGACCTCCAGATCCTGGCTTCCCACATGAAATACCTGTTGATTAGGATATGTTGGGCCTAGGGACCGTAAGGAATAATTCATGCAGAATTCTAATTAAGTATGGAGAAGAGATAAAGAATAAGAAGGAGTTATGACTAAGGAAACAACATAAAGGAAATAAAAGAAAGGATGCTACAACAAAGGATGTGAAAGAGAGGAAGAAGAGGAGGAGGAGGAACCGTAGGAGGAAACTGTTCTAGATAAGGAAGCCATGACAGAAGGATGGAGTGCAACATGGGAAGATACGACAAAATATCAAGAACATAAGGCATGCAAATAGCACAACAACTTGAAAATGAAAGTAAGACATAATGTTGAGAAAGTGATAGGCCTTAACGATCGTGGATATGAGCTCAATTGGACCCGATGGAAACCACGCACATGAAATCATGTCTATAAGTGAGTCCGTTAGTGCCTCCTGATTAGGTGTTACTTTAATAAGAAATACAACGTGTTGGTTGGATATAGAAAGCTGGCTAAGAAAGCGACAAAAATGAGTTTGTAATGAGTCTGTATGGAGTCTGTAACGAGTCTGTATTGAGTATGTATGGAGTTTTTATTGGATCGGTATTGATTTTGTATCAAGTATGTATGGAATCTATATTGAGTCTATAATAAGGCTATGAAAGAAGGAACCCAAGTTGTATGGGGGCTTAACATTATCCCTATGGTCAGTTTTTATAGTAGCTATAAATTGTTAGACTCTCATCGACTGAAAAGCATGAGCTCCTGGTTGGTGGCTCTGGATTTCTAAGTGAATCAGAGTAAAGAATCTACAGTTGAGTGCACAGAAGAGTAGGAAAGGTCGATTCAATATAGGTTGTGTGTGGATTACTAGTAGAGTAAAGTAGGAAGAGAATAGAGAGAAGAGGAGAGAGCATGAAAGGGAGGAAGAGTATGTGAAGGTAGAGAAGAATATCTTAAGAAGATTCTGCAACTTAGTGTGTAGACAAAGGGTGCATCTATTTCCTCACGCCAGATGAAGAGAACCTTTTGATTTTTTCCCGGATGGATTTCCACATTACATTCTGTGTATATGTGTGAATGTGTCCAAGATATATGTGTAAATTTTGTATTGAATGAATGACTGTATATTTGTTTACCAGTGAAAATATGTATGATGGTCACATTGTATTAATTGAATATGATTATGCTGCATGTCTGGTATTTGTTTAATGAGTTGCATAGAGAATATGGGGCACAACCTAGCTGTTGAATCATAGTGAACAAAATTAATTTACCCACGGACTTTGTTGAGAGTCTTGGTGTAGAGCCAAGGTACTAAACATTCTCCCAGCCAACTGTAGAAACATGGTTCTGGAAGTTTCCCATCCAAGAGAGATATCTCAGGTGAGACGACATCTGTGTCACAGGTGCTGCGAACCAAGCTATTCTCTGTTGAGCAGATATCTTGGGATTATTTGCGCTAAGTATAAGGGACTGAACCTGGGTCAAGATCCCTTGAGAAGGGACAAAAATCCAACAAATGGTTCCATTGTCAGGACCTGAATTGTTGTGGTGATGGATATGTTGTGGCAACCAACAAAACCGAAGATCCAAGATTGGGTGGAATCCAAAGAGTTAGAATTCGCACAAAAATAAAGCGAAGGATATCGGTGGAACCCAACAGAGTGGTTAGGCCGAGACATATACATAGACATTCATGAGATTTTATTTCTTAAGTTTCCCATTGTGTTGCATGAATGGTTATCTAAGTTAGCGACCCAACAAAGAAATTTTCAAGGCGGAGAGCCGAGGGAGCGGACTCCTTATTTAATTGAACGACTATAATAAGTAAGAAACCCTGTGTTGAGGGATGTATATTTTTGGATAGACGGTATCCTAGAGGGGCATATTAATGAGTTTTCTATTGAACAATCACCTTATACAATGAGGCAGAGAGAATTTTTTTGAAGGACCACATAATAGATATTTGTCATCTTTAAAGACGTGGATAAAAATGCTTGTATGTGAGAAGGTATTCTGCAAATGTAACAAGACTGTATATAAATAGAGTGGCTATGTCTCAGTAGAACCCTAAAGTGATATGTTCCTAGGATATAGTGGAACTAAACTAGAGGCAGGAGTTTTAAGAAGCAGAAGAAAATTCAGATCCCGTAAGCGAAGAAAAACTATGTTATGAAGAGGGAGTTGCAACACAAATAGAGAAGAAGAAGGCTACAAGCTTGCGTCATACTTGGATGAAAGGTATTGTGATGAAGAAGAGGAATAGCAGCCGATCTCTGAAGGAGATGATGAGTCAGAATAATCGACTGAAGCCCCATAATGAAAACGTGGTTACAACTCACCTACAACACCACATACTTCACGAGAGATAGCATTGAGAGACTTATCTCCAAGTACTTCTATAAATATAAGTAGTACTAACACTTTAAATAGTGGAAAAGGAAGTCTGACAAGCCAAAATTTTGTTTAGACTGTACCAACAACAAATACAATGGCTGGAGATAACATTAAGTTACCAATATTCAATGGAAATGGGTTGGAAGACCCAGAACAACATTGGTTCCTTTGTGAAGTTGTGTGAACTATGCGACAGATCCGGGATGAGAATATCAAGAAAGCACGGATGATCACAACTCTACGAGGTTGTGTGCTCAACTGATACATGACAATTTCCATCGTACCAGTAGGATTTTTCCCAAAAACACTCAATGATATTCGAGTGGGTATGATAGATGAGGTCTGAAATCCAAAATATGAATCGCAGTGCATCACTGAAATAAACGAAATTAAGCAGCTACCAACAAAATTTGTCTGGCAATTTGACCAGAGATTTAAGACATTGATGTCCAAAGTGAGCTTCCAAATGTCAGTTGTACAACACAAGGAATGGTTTATTGCTTCCTTGTTACCACATATCCGAACCGTGTTGATGCAACAAAATATTTTGTCACAGATAGAGGCTCTGGAAATAGCAATGAAATTAGAGTCCTCACCGGTTGGAGACACTAGCTCAGGAATGATGCAAATTCAATCGCAGTTGGCCAACCTTACGGTTCAGCTCTAGGAAATTAAGAGAGGGAAGGAATTTCAGGAAGAAATGTGGTGTACAAGATGGAAAACAAATGGACACCATAAAGACAATTTCTTGACACTCATGAACTACCTCGCAGTAGGAGTGTCGAATCAGTTAAACACCTAGGGTATTCCTTGGTGTAGCATATGCTAGACTAGGGGACACATGTCCGAAGAATTTCTATACTTACAAAAGATTGTAAGCAGACCATCTAGTCTGTATTGTAAATTTTGTAGATTAATAGGTCATGATGAAAAGGATTGTAGAGAATTTTATCTACTGCAAGAAAAAACTATGCATACCTACTTAATGAAAAATGATGAGTAGATGCAAGCTAAGCGAGCGTAGCCTTAGTATCATCCTACTCAATATTAACAATCGCAATACCCTCAGCTGCAATACCAACAAAATCAGTATCGTCAACAACAACGTTATCCTCCACAAACAGGGAGGGGTGGAAACTTTAGAGGTTGAGGACAACAACAAGGAGGAGGGTTTGGTCAAGGAAGAGGCCAATTCATATGTTATAATTGTGGGTATCCATGACATTTTTATTGATATTTTCAAATTCCTACGAGAACTTTTACATACTGTAAAGCATTTGATCACACTATTGAACAATTTCCAACAAAATTGTGAAATGGCAGGATAGAACTGTTGTAAATCCAAACCCAATGCATAATCAAAATCCAAACCCCAATCAAAACATTCAGATGATCTCTGCCAAACCGAGAGAACCTCACATTGTTGTAGTGAGGAGAGGAGGCGTTGCGACAGGGGAAGACCATAATACACATCAAGGAAAACTGCAGGTGAGATTCGTGCCACAAAAGAAAGCTCTGCTAGATGTCCAAAAGGAGAAAGAAATATTCTTGGAGGTGAGACCAGAATTTTTTGATGCTAATCAACCATTGGCATCTGCACAAGTCAAGACTATGCTTGAACGATTTGAACAACTATTCAGGAAGCCACCAATGAAAAAGGTTAGTAAGATTAAAGGATTTTTCAAAATTTGTTTAGCACTAATCAATGATAAATATGTTATCGTGGAATTGACAACACTAATAAAAGAAACCACTGATGACCTGTGACCTAAAAAAAGAGTTAATCATATCGGGAAGACACCGAAAATAGGCCAAGAACTGTGAATGACTACGCAGATAGGAGACTATGATATGGATTATATCATATTATATTTGGGATCATATGTTAACATATTGACAAGACAAACATGGGATAGCATGAATAAGTCACGACTGGATTGATCTCCCATTCAACTAAGGCTTGCAAAATAGTTGAAAGTGTTACCAATTGGTAGGCCAACTCAAGTGCCTGTAGAAGTCGAAGGCTTAAGAACATATGCCGACTTCGAAGTTATTGACATTTTCGATGACAGAAATCCATATCCAACACTATTGGGAATTGATTGGGAAATATACAACTAAACCATTATAAACTTCAAGAAAAGGATCTTATCATTTGAATATTCTGAAATAAGGGTGGTTGTGCCAATTGACTCGATCGAAGGATAGAGATATGTTGAACTCATACATAGTGAAGGTTAAGGAAAATTACCTAGATCAGTTGTATAACATCATGTCTTCAAAAGAAGATTATACTAATCCAATAGTTGATGGGAAACTAAGTTTGCGTAGTGTAAGCTCGTGCACATACGAATCAGGTGATGCCCTCGAAAATTGGTATAATAGGTTACATGAAGTCTCCTTGAGAAGATGTGAAAGAATCACAAGATTTTTCTGAAGGGTAGGAGCTGAAGAAAGAGCACTTCCTACATATGAAGGATTACCTAACCTTGCGTATTTTCTGGTAGAATTTGAATAAAAAGTGATAGAATCTCAACATTTGTCTTCCCTTGACTATGTGTTGAAAGCTATGCCCGCTAAATGGGGGGGTACACACAAACATTCTATATCTGAATGGCCACAGTGTAGAAGATTAATGGAGATCAGATTTGGATAATAGATCAGTTACCCTAATCAAAAGTATATAGGACTGACATATCCTGTGGAACATATTGAACAGTGTCGCAAGAACTGGAAAGAATATCCTTGACAAGAGTGGGCTCATTGATTCATCCACACTCTGGAAATGGTGTCAAGAAATTGGTACACATCATTGTATCTGTGAAGAGGAACTATCGAATGGGAAAGCTTAGCTGTAATATTCACCCATACATTTTCGTTCACAAGTGAATATCCTATAGTCGATGTTGTGCTACAAATAATAAAGGAAAAGATGAAGAAATCCTAGTTGCAGCCACGAATTTCCATCAATGCACCATGAAAGTACACAACTGGATGGAGTGATACAATATTATAGGAGAACTGGATGATGATGACCCACTTGAGATAAATATACCTAAGCCAGAAGGTATGCGTACAACAAAAGGCTAGTAACTGATAATGCACTAGCTTTCAAGGCTGGGGCATTAGTTAAAATGTGTGAATCAATGGGTAGTCAACTGGTGCACTCCACATCCTATTATCCCCAAGGCAATGGCCTAGCTGAGTCATGCAACAAAATCTTAGTCAGAATCATCAAGAAACTGCTAGAGACAAATCAAGTTGGGATTCAAAGCTTAAGTTTGCTTTATGGGTTGATAGGGTAACAGACAAAAGATCCATAGGGACTTCTCCATTCAAGGTAGCTTATGGCACTGAGGCCATATTTCCTATCTAGCTCATCCTTCCAATGGCAAAGTTATGTCGGGAAGAGGAAGATGAACCAAATGATATGGTGAGAAGGATGATGGATTTGGTGGAGTTACAACAAATGAGGGAGCAAGCTGTAGGAAAATCAGAATCCCATCAACAGAGGATAAAGGGCATGTTTGACAAAATAGAAAAAGTAGACAACTTCTAGGTGGGACATTGGGTCCTCAAGTGGGATGCTATCAGACAGGACAAGGGAAAATATGGAAAAATAGACTCTTTGTGGATTGGCCCTTTTGTGATAGCCCAGGTACATAAGAATAACACCTTCAAATTGCAGAATCTAGAAGGTGAAGAGGTATTTGATGGCCTAGTGAATGGGCGGTTCTTGAAACTCTATTTTATTTGAGGCTCTGAGGCCTTATTATTGTAAATTAGTAGATAGTAGGTTGTTTTTCTTTCAGACTAAACTCCATGCACAATGGAACAGTAAATGATAGTGTTAAGTTACTTAGTTGCTTTTAGGGAAAGGCATTTTTGGTCTGGGGTTCTTGAGACCTCATTGGGAGGTTCCCATCCCCAAGTAGGATACAGATGTTATCTCCCAAAATAATTTATTTTGATAGTATGAAGAATTTAACTCATGCAATGAAGGATATGAATATCACTGATAGTTTGAAAGCCTCTGTTTTTTATTTGGATGAAAATTTCACAAGTTGTAGCTTACGGTGGCTTAGGAGAGGACTATCATAGCTCATTAGCCACCAAAAAACTATGTTTCAGCAGCTTAATAGTTGAACGCGGGACAAAGGAAAACCACCAAAAGCGGTCTGATCAAGAAGAGTCAAAGTAACACCTTTGGTGGCTTAGGCGAGACTATAGAAACTCATTAGCCATTGAAAAGGGGTGCTTTCGACAAACTAGAAAGAGAGATAAAAGGGGTTTAAACCGTTGAAAGTGAGTGGAAAGCAGTACCGGGAAAGGTACATTCGATGGCTTAGGTGAGGCTCAAAACATCTCATTAGCCACTGAATTTTTCCAAATCGTGGCCTTTACCTCTTTCTTGTTTTATTGCCAAATCTTTTGACTGCCATCGAAACATTTTTTTACAGCGGTTGGAGGTTTAGTCCTCTACAATGCCGACACTTCGAAGGGCTTGTCCTTTATGTTGTTGACACTGCAAAGAGTCTTGTGGTTTGAAGTTCCAATGCATTAGTGGTTTAAAGTTTCGATGTTTTAGTGGTTAGTCTTCCCGACCTCCGAGGCTTAACCGTCGCGATGTTAGTGGTTTGAATCACCGACACTAAGGCAGTGTTCAAGTTTAAAGTTTTGATCCTTAGTGTTTAGAGCTTCCAATCATAGAAGGGTTTTAGTTGTTTGTTCAGAAGTTAAAAAGGGTTTTTTTCAAAGTCACTATCTGCTGAAAGCATAAATTCACCACGGCGATGGGGTAGGGGTTCCGGCGGCTTAGGAAAGAAAGATAAAATTTAATTAGCCACCAAAAGCCCACTTTTCGGTGACTATTTGACAAAATCACGGAGGATCTTAAACCACCGAAAAGGCCAAAATAGGGAAATGGTTGGGAACTGTCACATCCAACCCCGTTAGCAAGACAAAAGATAATTTTAGAGCATGATTACCCACCGAAAATATCTGGAGCCATGTGACTGCATGTGAAATGAGTGAAAAGGGTCGTTATGCAAGTATCCAAAACTGATATGACCGCCAACCTTCAGTTTCCCTCCACCTGTCCCAAGGGTCATTAAATAACCACCAAATGCTATGGCTGAGGTAGGGTATGGTTATCTGGGAAAATATATCTCAGGGATCAAGCTGTTGTCATCATTTATGTCACCTCAACTTCCATAAATGACAGAAAATCCTCATAATCAGTGCCATGGGACTCCCTCATATTTCATGTTCGAAATTGGCATTTTTTCACCAAAAAACTGACTCTGAGAGAGAATCCCGCTAAAGCACATTGTATAGGTGGTCTGGCAAACTGTTTTTTGTAGGTACCCAAGAGATACACCCATCAGGATGAAGAAAAGTTGACCAGCTCTCAGACAGGAGCTAGGTGATGTCAGTTACTTAGAGGCCCATCTAGAGGTTTGCATACTGTTTCAAGAGGTAGGCTGCTAAAAACACTGTGAAAAAATACAGGGTTTTCATCAGCAGGTGGCTGAAGCTTTTTACTTATCATTTGATGGTTCGAAAGCAGTCATAGGAAGGGAGGAATTTCTCATAGATGAAGCACTAATCTCAAAGGTGTCTAAACTCCCTTGCATGGGAGATAAGTGGTTCAATAACAGCATACCCAAATATGTGGAATTCAAATCATATCTCAAGCCGGAGCATAGGGGAATAACATGGAAGAATGCTGTTCCATCATCATGGTTGGAAAATAACTCATAGCAGCTGCTAAAATACATTGTGGTCTATTTGACCTATGAAGGGAGATACAATAGAGCAATGATCTATCATTTCAAATTCATGAATCACTTCAGAACCCTCTTAATCTACCCTTTTATTTACACAGGACTCTAGGGAATATGGCACATCTAGTGAAATCCTAGCCATCCAAGATTGCTGGCAGGCTGTGCCACCATGGTCTTATCCAGCTATTGGTCCAGGATTTGTTGAAGAAAAGAAACATTGCTTGGCCCTATTTTCTATCCCGGAATGGCTTTGAGATAGGCCTTTATCCAGAGGAGAAAGGGAAGTCTCATGTCAAGAAATCCAGCACTACGAGGAGTGGAAGAAGAAGGAGGAGGTCCATTTCCCCAGCTGCAACAACTAAACAACCTGCCCCTCCTCCAAAACCAAGAAGGAAAAAAGGAATTCGGATTTCAGTGAGAAAGTTCAGGGGGCAGAAGCACACCAGGAGAATGTCTTAAACCTACCTTATTCAGATTCTGAGGAAGAATAAGGAGAGGATGCAACCCTAGCTCTGCAAATTGTTCCATTTACTAAAGAATTGCCATCCCCCACACCACAGGAACAAGAAAAACCAGCTGAAAGGGTTTCCTCCAGCAAACCTAAAAGTCAAAAGATCAATCAGCTACTAAGGCAGGTTTATGAAATGGAGGTCTTGGAAAGAGAACTGAGGAGAAACAATGAAACATTGACTAGGAGAAACAAGCTATTGCACAAGTCCTAGCTGAAGCGGAGAGAGAGATACATTTTCTTGAAAAGGCTGAACACTAAGTACCTGAAGGACAATACCAGGTTCCTCAGGATGCTGAGGCTCCAAAGGCTGTAGTTGAAAGAAGCAAAAGCAAACCCTAGCAGCCACCTTGCCCTATCAACCCTAGCTAAAGAAGCCATTAGTCTCCAGCCTCTTGAAATGAGCCAGGGCCCAGCAAACACTCAAAACATGAAGCCCTCAGAAGAAGGCTAAGAAAACAGGCCTGGAAAGGCATTTTGGAGTAAATCCTAATAAATTTTGTGAAACAGGGATTTCGGTGGTTAAGTAGGTGCTGGAGCAGTTCATTTGCCACCGAAAGTTCCTCTTTTTGGCAGTTAAAAGTTCCGATAGACTGGCTGCTTAACCATAGAAAGCAGGCAGAGGTTTAAAAGTGAGTTTTTGACAGATAAAACTAGATTTTGGCGACTACAGATGGCTCAGGGATGTAATTTAAAGATAAAATGTGCTAACAGAAGTATCAAAAAAGTCTATTTAGATCTATTAGTACAAAACAATGCCATAAAGTCATCAACCCTAATTGTCAAGGAGAAATTAGTGGGTTAACTGATAGTGGACCAGCAATAGTGATCATCAGCAACTACTTCAGTTATTTAATGTTCAGTCAGTGAACTAAATATTCATCATAGTTAGACAAATAGTTAGGTAGGGTTTGAAAACCTAATTTGGAAAAAATGTCACTTTTGAGTATTTTTGTAAAAACATATCGAAGTTTCAGAATCTATACTTTTTGAAAAAAGGCTATAAATCCTAAGATATATTTTATAATAAAGGTTCAAATTTAGGGATTTATAAGCATATATTGCTTTCAACTTCTCATTTTACTCTTCATGAAGATAAGCTCTTTTGTTATGATCTGTTCAGCCATCATCTCTTTCTTTACTGTACTTATGCATGATTGTGTATTCAGGTGATTTTTAGATTGATTAATAGTTGATAGATGTCATCCTATTGGTTTGTTAGTGCAATTTGATTTATAAGTGCCAAACTTATCATGATTTATCCATTTATATGCATATGTTTTGTATGTAAGTTTACCAGCATGATGAGTTCTTCATCCCTACACCTTATTGTCAACTTCTGAGAAATTGGAACTAAAAGACTTGTAAATGAGAGAGTTTTATGCATGTCTTAAGAGTGGAAAGGTTATATAGGTCAACTGACTTGATCCATATCAAAAAACCCTAAAAACATTGTAAGTTACCAGGCATCCTTGAGCTACAACCTACAGGATTTTCCTGGAGTGATAACATGTACCATCCAACTTTGTGACAATAAATACCATCTAAAGTGACAGATAATTGGTGGAATAACACAAAAATATTTGATTAATGAGCATGCAGTACGCCCATGATCTTGAAAGGACAGATTCCTTTCCAATTAATTGCTCGTGCATGCGAAGAACAACTAGGGAAAGATAAGGTATTTTATTAGACTTTTCTACCAAGACTCCTTTCATCCTGTATGCAAAAATAAGAATGCTACTATTTCCCAGAACCCTGAGTGTTGAACTAGTGTGGTTTTATTATGGCCATCTCCATTTCCAACACAAACACAGTTGAGTCTAATCCTGTATCACCCACCCCGATTATGGAAGACACTACTGGTTACATCCCACCAACTGATGCACAAACTAATCCAAGAGTAGAGACGAACGCTGGTAAACTATAAAGAAAATAAAGACCAAGTATTTATGGGACCAAATGGAGAAAAAACACAAGAAATAGAAAAAGAAAGGAAAAAGCATCAACACCTCCAACACCAGCCCCACCAGTACAAGAGGATTTTGAGACAAGAAATTTGATGCCACCTTATGTCCCATCAATACGTAGGGATGCACCGAGAGTTACAATTCCAAAAGGGTAGGGGCCCCACTGTTAGTGCCACTGATATCCAAAAGAGTGAATGTGTTGAAAGAGATTTTCCCAATGTAAGGAAGTTATCTTATGCAGATCATGATACAAAATCCCAACCAGACCTAGACCATCAAAACTACATGGAAATTTTTCAGGACACACTTGAGGCACCTAAATGATTTGTTACAAAGGAATAGGTTAGGATATTGGAGTATTCTGGCATATTATCATTGCTATTTATGCCACATTTTCGTAAAAGTACACTGATAAACACTTGTGTTAAGTTGTTACTCATATTTTTCCATGGAGGGGTTATATGGTTAGGAAATCCTATACCCATCGATATTCAACTAATTGCAACCATCACAGGGCTACCATTCCCAAGAATGGACCCAACAGTATTTCTCAAAAAGGATCAAGAGGCAGAAATAACTATGCAGATGAAGAAAAAAAATGACATAGTAAGAAGTAAAAGGGGATTTCTAATTAAGTCCTTTAATAACATAATTGTTTTATTTTCTGCAAAAGTGTTGGAATCCAAGTTACTCTACAAAATGCGCCCGGACTAGTGTATTGTAGGAGCGATTTTGCTTGCGGAACTTTGTGTAGCAGGAGTTCAAATCAATTGGTGTCAATTATTGTTGAATGAGCTTGTATAAGATGCAATTGATGCATAGGAAAAGGGAAGTCCATTTCACTACTCATGGATGTTAATATTAATTTCATTTATAGCATGTTCCGACCCACAAGATTACTAGGGGTTGGACCTTCTAGTCAACTATAGGGGAGTGAGATATCAAAATATTTGGTTTGAAAAGTACCTAAAAGATTGGTAGAAACAAAATAATATTGAATTCTTTATGCATGAAGAGGCTATAACACACCACGTACTAAAGGACATGTATAAATTAACTGACGCCATTATTCAGTGATTTTGTCTGATTGTTATATTTGAGATCGACGTGCACCATATTAACTTACAACCATGCCAACAACAACAGCGTCAAAATTTACCAACCAAATTCATAATGACTGAGGAAGAAGTTGAATAAATTGTTAATGAATGGCCAAAGGAATGGCATGTTCTAGTCCCAAAGGATTAGAGTTGACAATAAGAAGAACAATCACAAGAAGATAACTCAAATAATGCACATGAAGAAGAAGATCCACTAGAGGAGTTGGACTCCGCAGAGAGTCATCCCCCCTCAAAATCAACTGACCAAGAAATAGAAAATGAAGAGGGGAAACCTCAGAAAGAACAAGTACAATTGAGAAGAAGGAAAAATAAGATGAAGGCTGATAGAACTACAGATACCATTAGCTTGGACAGTTACGATGTGAAAATGATAATTGGGGAAATAACTGAAGTAGTGCATATTGTTTGTGCCAGAAATTGTTTCTAAGGCCAGAGAAACAAGCTAACACACACTCAAATATAAAACTCAATAAAATCAAGGTTTAGGGTTTCTGCAATGTGTTTTTGGTTGTGAACTTTGAAAACAGTTAGGGAATACATTCATAAGTAAGGAAACTACTAAATCATAAGCAATAGACAATGAAGATGCATGATATATATAACAAGATCAAACAGAAAAAGTATTGAGGTTCAAACATAAATGACAGGCATTAACAGAATATAACATAAACCAGTCAATGAATCTATCAATTTAAGCAACTAGAAAAGATGAAAATGAAGCCAATACATAAATCTGAAGGGTAAAATTCATAAATATCTCATAGTTTCATCAACCACTGCATACAAGAGTTTTGTACCTTGCTCATGAACAAGTCTGAAAACCAACTGAGCTTGAAGACCTCCTGAAATCTCTCAAAAATTGAACCTCCAAAATGTCTTTCTAACTCCTCTAAATAGTAATCTTCTACAAAATCATTTAGGTTACTAATCCTAACTGTCTCCATTGACTTACTAAGGTAAAGTAAAAAGTACATTTTTACAAAATTACAAAATTGCTAAAAATAGCAAATCATTAACAAGAAATGTTCATCAAATAGACACACTAATTAAAGCATAACTGATTCAAAGCTCCTTTGCTGCTTCAGCAAGTAGTGCTATACCATCTAGGATTTGAAGCTTTCTCTTTTCTCTTTTATGTTTCTTTTCCATATCAGCTATCTTTCTCTGAAGGTCTTCATTCTCCTGCTGTAAACTTTCAACTATCTTCTCTAGCTTTTTGCAGTGTCTGTCAGAAGTTCTTTTCCTATTTAGCACCTCTTTAGAAACCTCTGATAGCTCCAGGAAATGATGATGGACATCTTGCAACTCCTCTATAAGCCCTTTGTTGACTTTAAATAACCCATCATTAGTCTCTTGTAAGTGTTTCATCTGCTGCTTGTATTTTTGAACACTTTCCTGCAGATTTTCTTCATCAAAACTAGGAATCTCAAGTATATTTACATCCTGCATTAGAAAGTATGAGAAGTCAGTAGGAATATTAGGATCTTTTATAATTCTTGCTTGTCTGAGTATAGCTTCATCTTCTTCCTCCCACTCATAATTTTCAACAGGACATCTTTTTGCCTTTTCTTCTTGCTGTTGTTTTAAGAGTTTATCTTTTATCTCAAAAATTATTTCAGATAATTTAGAAGCAGGCTGACTTGTCTCTTTTGTAGACTGTGACAATCTTTTTAACACTGCAGGTTGAGGAGAAGAAGGTTTAACAACTGATTTTCCTTTGTTTTTGCTGTTTATTTTACCAACTTCTGTTTCTTCACTTGAAGTAGTATTAATTAAAATAGTCTTTTGTTTGGAATCCAATTTAGGGTTAAGTATCTTCTTCATATTCCATCTTAATTTATTGGTTGGCCTAGTTTTAGGCCTCCAATATGAAGTTACAACCTTCTTTTTCTTCTTATGAGGTTTAGCTGCTTTGATGTCTGAGGTGAGGAATTCTTCACAAGTTCCATGCCTGCCTTCTGGTTCATCAATGGGCTGTGATTGCTCTTCTTCTAGTAGATATCCCTCATCATCTGAGAGGATGGTGAGTGGAATTATTGGTTTGGTTTTAACTTCATCTTCAAGTATAGCAGCTTTTTCTTCAACAACAGTTTTAGTTTCTTCAGAATCTGCTGCTGGTGTCAATTGCAGACTAGGCTGCAATTCCTCTTTTTCAAACAATGAATACCTTCTTGTGGTGCCAACTGAAGACCTTTTAAATTTGCTGTCTAGCTTCACCTACCCTGCTACCTCTTCAACTTTGAACTCTTCTTTGTTTGTAGGTTTAGCTGTATGACCTAATTTCTTCATCATGACCTTTCCTTTATCTGTTTGCCTCTTAGGCTGCTGCTCTTCCTGTTTGACATGGAAACCTGACCAAAATAGAAAAAAGTCCCAAGTCTTACCCTCATGCTACAACATAGTACTGATGATTAGCTTGATCAATCCATGATGAAAAATAAACTGGGATGTGTGATCTTCATGCTGTTTAACCCTACTGGACATTTTCTGCAGGCTCTTCAAAAAGAAGAAAGGCAGGTTCATTTTTGAGACTCCCACCATATGTTGAAGGAATCTAAAGTGATACTTGAATACATATCCATACCTACCCTCACAAGTCACATAACTCTGCAGTATCCTGATTGGCTCAACCCACTCCTTCCTGAAATTCTGAATAGGAATACCTTTATTCTAGTCAGGAGTCACATCAGGTAACAGGTATCTCTGTGGTTCAAAATCAAAAGGTAATTTCTTGAACCAAGGCTCACCCTCATTACTAATCTCAGTCGCCTCTATAATTAATTCTACAGTCAATTTGAATTTGAGAGCATCAAAGATGACCATATCATTTTTAAGACTTTGAGCAAATTTACAGGACACTTGTGCATTGTAGCCATCTATCTTCCTGAAGAAATTTAGCCAACCTACCTGCTGGAACAACTCAGCATAGTCAGGGAGCTGCTCAATCCAGGTTAAGTCAGTAGGCTCAGCCCTATTGACTTTACCACTCTTTCCACTCTTGCCCATATTTTTTCCTTCAAAAACTAGAAGTTGTCTGGCTTTAGGGTTCAGAAGATGCTTTATAAACTGGTTTCCTGCTTCTTCAAACTTCTTCACAGTTTTCTGCACATTCCTGGACAGACCTGTTTATTCTTAAAAGGTAAAGTAAAAATTCCCAACAGGAGGATAATTTCACATCACCGAGGGCTTCAATGCTTCTTTGTCTTAACAATACAAGCTAGGTCTGTGTATAGGCTAACTGCAAAAGATTTGAAACCTAATCACCATTCAAACTGTTTTTTAAAACAAAATTCCATCTTCAATCTATAGAGAAAATTGTGTGTCAGTCTCTACAACCTGTCAGCATGATTCATGAACATCTCTGCACAATTAAGGTATTTCATGAATGAACTCTGTTGTCACTTTAAACTTGATTTCAAACTGTTCATCTCGAACCAATCTCTTTCTGCTCATCAAACTGATACTAGGCTTTCCTGTACTATTCAAATCCTTTTTGCCTTCATCTGTTTCTACACAATTAAACTCTGCACCAAACAACCCAGGTTTCTAGAAACTTTAGGTATCATAAATATCATTCATTTAGACAAGAGACTCTCATCGAACTCTGTGTATCAATGCCAAACTCATTCTCCAATCCTATTTACTTTGCAAATATGACAACAATCACTGGCTTCTCGTGCTTATTTAAATACCACCTGTATGAGGATAAAACAAAGAAAAACAGTTTGCAATACATTCACATGCTGCTTCCTGTAGATTATGTATCAAAATTGACATTAGGTCTGCCAACAATCTTAATCATTCAGCTCATTAAACCCAAAGTGTATCAATATCAGAGCTTTTGGTGTGTATTTGAGAGCCAAAACATGAACAACTTTCGCCCAGACTGTCTCGAAGTTCCAAAAACTGAATGGTTTAAACCTAGGGATATTTTAGTGCTATGTTTAAGAAAACTCTTCAGAATAGCTCAAGTAGCTATTTCTTGGGTTAAGACTTCATTTAAGAGCATATTTTAACTTTTCCATCAATCAATTTCTCCAGAACGACCCCACCGAGAAAATCCCCAAATTTTCAATTATAGGAGTTTATTGTAAAATACCTGCCAACTGATTGACTGCAAAGGTTTAAACTCACCTCCTGAGGTGTCAAATTCTTCACCTTGAGTGTACAGATGTCCTTCTACGATCACTTTGACTGCAGGTAATGAAATTGAAAAGCCCTAGTTTCCCGTCAGTCTTCAATACCTTGCTTCTATTTTGCAGCGACAGAATCCATCTTTTTAGTGGTTAAGTTTACTCCACAAACTTTCTTTTCCTCTGACAGTGCATGTGAAAGGAAAATCATGCCACATTAGACCGATATTTGCTACTAACTGTCAAACCAACCCGCATTATGAGCAATGATGGCGATGATTTGTTTCACGACTTAAAACCACCTGGAATCGTGCTAAAACTGAAGCTTACATGTATCAAACAGATCCAATATGAGATTAGTCACCCACAAATTAAAATCATGATGAAAATTTGCTTGAAAATCGGAAAATAAGAGGGCCGCGATATTCCTGTAGCGCGCCCTTTGTATTTTTCCGCTCCAGCGCTACAAGAATATCCTTGGTGCTATTTTTTCGCTCCTTTTCAGCTTTTTGATATTTTGTATAAGGTTTTAAAAGTTGCTTGAGTGTAGGTATGCTCAAAATATGCCTTATGAGTCCACCATTTGATAAAATAACTTTAAAAAACCCTTAATCAAAAACAAACCTATAGCCTAAAGTTCAAAAATTCTAAAGCAAGCTCAAAATTTCAAATAAACACTAAACAAAATTTTCCAAAAGGAGGGCAAAATCAAAATAAAGTAAATGAAAGCCTTGAAAGAAAATATAACTCAAACCAAAATTACAAAAATTGAAGAAACAAAATTATGACTTAACACATACCAACTTCAAGACCATAGAAGAGCGACAAGAATAAACTTCAGGTACGATTACTAATTTGCTTAAATTTTTGTGTAAGGCAGTTTAAGATGTTAAAATTGTTGTTGATTGTTGAATCCCAACAATGGAGTCACAAGAGCCATCGAAAACATCAAGAATGGAACAAAATGTGATACATGTTCTCATCCCACCAATAAAGGTGGAAGTGTCTGGAGGGGTTGTTGATCTAGGAACTCCGGATTTTAATGATGTTTCCAAGGATATTGGCCAGATCACCATATATTTCTCATCCATGAACATAATTGAGATATATGCATTACAGAGTGCTATAAATGTATAAATAAAACTGCAAGAGCAGACCCTGGCCATGCAAGTGAAGGATGCAATTAAATATATCAAGAAAATGAAATTAAAAGTATAGGAAACTGAACATAAGACAAAGGAATGGGAAGGAAACTATCAGAATATCATTAAAGAAGTAGCCCTTTCCTGTAAGAACTTTGCAGGAGAAGGAATCATAGAGGAAATGGCACTAGATGCCAAAGTAGCTCAATTAGTTGACATAGTTGCTGGCCTTAGGAAGAAAGTTACTAATCTTGAAGAATAGATTAGACCAAGAAGACCTCTAGAAGTGCTAGAGAAAATAAGAGATGCAACAACTGAAGGTGCAAGGGAATAGAAGAAGCATAAGAACTATGTGCTAAGGCTATTGACCAAGTCTCTCAGACTTGGGAAGCACTAATGGATGATGAGAAATCATAGAATATTGCAAATCAGCTGACTGTGTTTGAAGCAAACATCACGCAGACAAAGAATGATATGAAGTAACTTCCCTTAACACAGAAAATGGCTAAGGCAAGGGAGATGAGAAAATTGCAGCAACAAATGGCTGTGTTGCACACACAACAACAACACCTTGAGGATAAAGTAAAAGAGTTACAGATCGAAGCAAAAAACGTTATAGGCATCATTCAAAATGTACATCAGAAGGTGCATGACATTGCAGCCTAAATGGAGAAAGTGATGCTGAAACATGTCAGTTCTGTCTTGGTGGAACAAATGTGGAAAAAAAAATGAAGAAGTGCACACAGAAGCAGAGAGAGTGGTGAAAATCGTGGAATATTTTTAGAACAAATTCAACGTAAGTAAACATGGAGGAATAGATTTGTGTGGCTCGGGATGAGCAACATGTGAGTGTTGGGGCCCTGTTGGGCCTAGGGACAGTAAGGAAAAATTCATGCGTAATTATTCTCAAGTATGGAGAAGAGATAAAGAAGAAGAATAATGAGCTATGATTGAGGAAGAAGCATAAAGGAAGGAAGAGAAAGGACGATGTGATAGAGGAAGTGAAAGAGAGGAAGAAGGGGAGGAGGAAGCACCAGAAGAGGAAATTGCTCCATATAAGGAAGCTGTGACAAAAGGATGGAGTGCAACATGAGAACGTATGGTAGAATATCAGTAGAAAAAGGCATGCAATTATCACAACAGCTAGAAAATTATAGTAAGACATCATGTTGAGAAAGTGACATGCCATAACAATCACGGGTACAAGCTTAGCTGGAGCTAGAGGAAACCACACATGTGAAATCATCTCTGTAAGTTAGGCCATTAGTGCCTCTTGATTAGGTGGTACAAGAATAAAAAAATACATCTTGTTGGTTGGATATAGAAATTCGATTGAGAAATCGATAGAAAACGAGTCTGTATCAAGTCTGTAATGAGTCTGTATCGAGTTTGTATGGAGTTTGTATTGAGTCAGTATTGAGTATGTATCAAGTATGTATGGAATATGTTTCAAGTATGTAATATGGATATAAAATAAGGAACCCAATTTGTATTTGGGTTAGAAATTATCCATATGCTTAGCTTTTACAGTAGCTCTGAATTGCTAGACTCTCGTCGGCTGAAAAGCATGAGCCCGAAGTTGGTGGCTCTAGATTGTTGAGTGCATCAGAGTAAAGGATCTACAACTGAGTACATAGAAGAGTAGGAAAGGTCGAGCATATCCATGTTGTGTGTGGATCACTAGTAGAGTAAAGTAGGAAGAGAATAGAGAGAAGAGTAGAGAGCATGAGAGGGAGGAAGAGCCTATGAAGGTACAGAAGAATATCTTAAGCAGAGTCTGTATTTTACTATGCATATGAAAGGTGCATCTATTTCCTTATGCCAGATGAAGAGAACCTTATGGTTTTTTCCTGGATGGGTTTCCACGTTACATTTTTGTATATGTGTGAATGTTGAATATGTCCAAGATATATGTGTAAATGTTGTATCGAATGAATGACTTTAGGTTTTCTTACCAATGAATAGATGTATGATGGTCACATTGTATTAATTGAATATGATTATGTTTCATGTCTTCTATTTATTTAATGAGTTGCATAAAGAATTTGTGGCACATCCTAGCTATTGAAGCATAATGAACACAAGTAATCCACCCCCGAAACTTGTTGAGAGCCTTGGTGCAGAGACAGGGTACTAAAAATCCTCCCACCCAACTACGGAAACATGGTTCTTGTAGTTACCCATCCAAGAGAGATGTATCAGGTGGAATGGCATCTACGTCGTAGGTGTTGTTGACTGAGCTCTGCTATGTCTGGTCAATATCTTGGGATTCATTGTGTTGAGAAGAAGGGACTAAACCTAGGTTGGTATCCCTCGATAAGGGATGAAAATCCAACAACATCCCAAATCTACACTATCTTCTGTAGGAGACAGTCTATTGAGCATATGAACAGACTCCTAAAAAAATTCAGGAACCCCACATAGGTTAACTCCTGGGTAACCTCTATGTCCCTCCAGATCGCATCCACTAGGTCCAAGTAGATACACTGCCTCCACTCCACATCTATATCCATCTGCACAAATCACATAGATGAACAAATTTTTTTACTTCAACAGTGCACCCCTTCAACGTCGTAGCATGACAAAATCGAGCACAAATGATGCTAAGTGTTTCTGTATCCTAGATTCCGACGCATAACCATCACGTGGCCCAAATTTTGTTCTTCCATGCACGAGCGTGACTGTCCCAAAAATAGTCTCACTGGACTAGCATGAGATTCACCCAGAATCATGACTGGTTGTCAGCAGGAAAGATCTTTAAAATATCAGTCCTTGAGCGGATATATCCTAGAATCTCGTGCTACTCTAGTGTGATATTCATCCATTATCTAACACTACAACATGCTAAGAGCTCAGAAAATTGTGCGAGTGGTTTTGTGTGACAAAACCATTCATAAGAGTCCCTATACCTAATCTAATCCTAAATCCCCTGGGACAACATCAAACATGATAAATTTTAGACCTACCTGGCTCTTGCTACTCAATGAACCAGTCACTTGTGCTCTCAGAATATGCAAAAAGGATCATGAGGATTCATAAGGAGAATAGTACAAATGATATTCAAAAAAATGGGCCCCATCCCATTTTTAAATCACTTTCACCCAAACTTTAGAGCCTTTCCACGACCAAACTGTGTATCAGTTTGACAAACCGTTTTCACTACCGCGATCAACACTTTGAGCTATTAACAATGAGAAATCTAGTTCCCGCAGATGTATCTTCACTCCTTATAGAATTTTCAAGAAATCATCACTCAAGTGTGCCATGCTTTGATGATGCATTATCATCTCTACATTACCCTTTGAATCTCATACATCAGGGGGAATCTATTATCACAAAAAAGTCGCATACCTATGAAAACTTCATGATTCACATGATAAAGTATCATCAGCATACAACATGCACTCAGTATAAGACACCTTCACAAGGTCCAAAGCACATATTTATCCCACAATGGCCCCATTATAGTCAACATCAACAACATCGCAGGTTTAACTGTGTCTAGTTATGCTACAACATGCGACTCCATAACAAAACCTACACTACAGTGCAAAAAATACCTCAAGATCCATGCTACTGACATAAATGGAGGTATATCAACCACCAACGACACATTGAAGTCACATTAAATATCCACATACCCCTTTGAATTCAAATTTGTCCTCTCACATACTTGGTTTCCTTAAATGGATTCTTGGTGTACTTGGGAGCTCAAACCATGAATCAATGGGTTTACACTATCATCTTGTTATTTCTTGGCTACCTCTTGTCCTATAAAAGAAATCCATGGGCATGTTATTTGTAAGAATATTCAAGAGCAAGGTTATGTTTCTGGAATTTTGATTGACCTTCCCCTTAGCTCACCTTTTCCCTCTTGCCAAGCGACTCCAAATATTTCTTGTCTCATTCCCTCAAGGGAAATTGATATTCTCATAGATATTGGTTCATTAACCACACCTTAAGCATTTTGTTGAACAAGATAGGCCTCCCTTAGGAAGAGTGTTTTCCTCCATTTGGATTTCACCTCTCCAAGGTGTTGTATTAACTTAACCATTGGGAAATATACAAGTGGTTTGGCTCACATTGGTGGTTAGAGTTTGCATATTCTCCCCCTTTACTATTTAGTTTAAATTTGGTTATTATTTTGTTTGTTTTGCTTTGTTTCCTCTAAAAATATATTGTAGGATCACTTGAGGTCACCCAACCAACCCAACAAGGGGCTCAATACTAAGGAGTTTATGTAACCTATAAGGCCTATCCCCATCCCAAAGTGGGAAGCACTCTTGTGCATTATTTCCTACAACATACACCCACAATGTAAATTTTGGTTTAAATGCTTTAGTTCATCCCTAATCCCTATTTGTCAATTTGTTCATTTTCTTTTATAGTTGATACTATACACAATAATTTTTTTGATGCACTAGTAGGAGGATTCCAATCTCCTTTACATAGTGGTCTTACTTTTTCTACAATCTATACTAAATAGCATGTGTCTTTATATGATGCATAAATCTATGATCCTCTTAAAGCATATGCATATCTTTCTAGTTTTGATATGTATGTAAATGCTCAAATCATTCAGTTAAAATGTATGATATTCATTAGATTTGGTATATATACTTTGCCTCTACTCACACAAGAAACCAAATATATCTCTCATTTGCACAGTCTAGTTCAAATAGATATCTCAAAGAACACTTGACCCATTATATTTTATTGGACTGAAATTTCCATGGAAATTAGAGAATAATTATCAAAATGAAAAAGATGATTTTTTGAAGGGAGTATCTTAGCCAAAACCAAATAAACCTATACCCTTACCGATGTCACATAGATCTATGTCCTTATGATTACCTGAAATCCATTCTACCTCCTTAGTAAATATATTTGTTTGAAATATTGAACCATTGATCTGCAAACAATGAGAGCAATTGAAAGGTAGAATTGTGCAGTGGAATATCAAGAACAATGTACATAGAACAAGACAAATTTGAGACAAATCTAATAAGAATTGATCAGTTAATTACAACATTAATCTTCATTATTCCCAGCAGTATACAACAATGTTCCAATAAGGAGAATTCGAATCATGTGCATAAGATTCGAATCTACCAACTAAACTTGACTGACTGGCTAACTAGGAGTGTCTAAATCATTCCGTGGGAGCCACTAGTCTAACTCATGTTATCTAAATCAGTCTGATAATCAGTTAAACTAGTTAAACCAGTTAAACTACTGAGGTAGGTGGAAAAATGAGCCACTTCCCCATTTATCCATGCAAAGATGGTGCTAGACTAACAGAGAGTGATCTAACTGAATTTAACTGAATGTTGACTCAGCATAACTGGTAACCTACCACAACCAACTGATGGAGGTTGCTGGTGGAACTCATAGTGGCTCCTATAATGTAGGGAATGGTTTCAGAGGCACCTAAAATCATGCATGAACATGCAGTAAGTGGTAGTTAACCTCTATATGTGTTCCCCATACTCCAGTTTAGTAATAATGTCTCCCTATGCTATAAAATATGATCAAATAGACTATATATGGACAAGGGAGGATTATATAATCCTAACACCCCCTCTTAATCCTGGCGTGGACAACTTGGGCCCTGGAAAATAGGCCAAAAGTCCCCCATACAATCTAAATGAATAAAAAATTGCTTAAAAAAATAAGGAAAAAGGGGAAAACCCCATGGGGCCCCCCCCCCCCCCCCAAATAAGCAGTGAATCAGGATAAAAAGCTATACTTAAGAGGAAATTTTCCTCTTTGGGTAAAAACTTGTAAACATTTGTTACAATTCGCATCTCTGTGGAGTAGCCATGTAGAATCATAGTTCTTCTGTGCATCATCATTCTGGGAATGTGCATGTGAACCTTTCCATCTTCTTCTGATCTATTGAATGTTTCTTTTGTCTCTTCTTTCTAGAGGAGGAATGGAATGATCCATTTTGTTCTTCAGTGGGCCAAATTGTGGATCATTCGCTATCATCAAGTAGCATAATCCTAAAAGTTTGTTGCACCACTCTGTAGGTAGCGAAGTTGTGTGAGAGAGTGCAACATAATCATTCTAATAATGGTACCTCATTTTTCTTCTCTCATTTCAATCCCCAGCATCATTCCAAGTTGCTTCAATAAGATATTCATCCCATTTAGGATTTTGATTCATAATAGGAGCTGGATATGGATCTGGATCATCTTAGGGTACAATCTCAATATTAAGATCATGCTGATATTGTTCCTCATATTTTGAAACTAAAATATTCGACAACATACCATTATCTGCAAATGGAGATGAAAGAGATTTTATACCTCCCCTTTCGAATGGCTGCTAAGATTCTGCTAAAGATGAGTATGGTAGAAAGTGTGAGAATTCATATGCCTTGGAGGCATGGTTTGCAACATCCTTCACTATAATATTCCTAGTTGAAATATCTAAGATATCCACTGAGTTAGGACCAAATAAAACTTGCTTTGGTGAGCCAGTATGTGCCATCTAAAAAACAGACAACAAATTTTCTCCAAGAGAGGGAACATAGAGTACATTCTTGAACTCATGATGTTGGATTTTAATAGAACCTCTACCTGCTGCTGGGATATGAGAGTCACCACCCATATGAATAATAGGTCCTCCCGTGATATTGAGAGTGGTGTAGGATTCCCTAGAGGAAACCACGTGGTTGGAGGCTCCATAATCTATCAAGTAAGCCTTCGACCGAGTGAGGTTTGCCTTCAAGGCATGGAACCTCTCATGATCTTCTATCAGTTTTCCAGCATCATACTTCTTTACTATTTGTGGAAGAGAAATATTGTTCTGTTCAAGGAGGGTTGACAACTGGTCAATTGTCTTCTTCATGCACTGGCTTTCTAGATGAAAGCATCTCATATAGTATGGACATCTAGTCTTCTTGAATTTCTTCTTTTTCTTGGAACCCGAGGCTTCTTTGGAAGATATATGATTCTCATTTGTCTTCAAATAAGTGGATTTGGGCTCCTTCCCTTTGTGCTTCCCTTTGTCTTGCACATTGTTTGATTTTATCATCAAGAGTGCTTGATTATTGGAGGTTTGAATCACTCCCATTTGAACCAATTTATCTTTCTCTTGTATTAAGGACTCAACAAAATCATCTAGAGAAGGAATCTTCCAATTAGGGATGGAATCTCTTCTGGAATGAAATGTAGATACAAAGAATGAGTACTTAGGGACAAGCTTTCTCAGTACAGACAACACAAGATGCTCATCTTTACTCTCTAATCCACATTGTTTGCATTGTAGTACTAGTGACTTGTATTTAGTAAATAATTGTTGAATATATTTAAAACTACTAGGCTGTAGAGCTATGAGCTCATTCTCCAATATGTTTCCTCAAAGCTCATCTTGTTTTCCAAACAAATATTCAAGATTTTCCCAAGCTTCCTTCGGAGTCCCAAGTCCATTAAGATGGAACAAAATATATTAGGAGATACGAGTACACATGAAGCTGAAGGCCTCATCAAGTCGGTTCAAAAATTCGTTCTTCTCAACATCTTGTTGGGGCTTAGTTTAACTGCCCATTTTCATCCTATACAGACCAAGCTTACACAAGGATACTTCCATATCTACCCTCCAATCATAGTAGTTGCAGGGTGTAAGGATTCAAGGTACCAGAGCTGAAGAATCCAACTATATGTATGCTAAAACAATCAATTCCTTAAGAACCTAAGTAGTTACCTGCAAATATCATTGCAAAATCAAAATCAATTCGCAATCATGTCAGTTTCAATCCTTTCCACCTCGACATGTACACTTTCTCAGAGTCCGTCACACCTGGAATATAGATCTCTCTGAACGAACTTCAGAGGGAGCAAGGCTATCATTCCAGGATTTATGTGGAAACTCAACCTCTTCTAGTGTATAGTGGATATCAGACAAGCCTTGCTACTAACCTGAACAAGGATCTGATACCATGTTTAAATTATTGTGAATTATTGAACGATTGATCTACATGTAATGAGAGCAATTGAAAGGTAGAATTGTGCAGTGGAATATCAAGAACAATGTACACAGAACAAGACAAATTTGAGACAAATATGATAAGAATTGATCAATTAATTACAAAATTAATCTTCATTATTCCCAGTAGTATACAACAATGTAAAATAAGGATAATTCAAATCATGTGGATAATATTCGAATCTACCAACTAAACCTGACTGACTGGATAACTAGGCCCTGTCTAAATCACTGCATGGGATCCACTAGTCTAACTCCTGATATCTAAATCAATCTGACAATTAGTTAAACTAGTTAAACCAGTTAAATTAGAGAGGTAGGTGGAAAAATGATCCTCTTCCCCATGCAGCCATGCAAAACTGGTGCTAGACTAATTGAGAGTGATATAACTGAATTTAATTGAAGGTTGACTCAACATAATTGGCTACCTAACACAACCAACTAATGGAGGATGCTGGTGGCACTTAGAGTGTCTCCTATAATGTAGGGAATGGTCTCAAAGGCACCTAAACTCATTTATGAACATGCAATAAGTGGCATTTAACCTCTACATGTGTTCCCCATACTCCAGTACAGTAATAATGTCTCCCTATGCTAGACAAGATGATCAAATAGACTATATATGGACAAGGGAGGATTACATAATCCTAACAATATTTCCCCATTATTCCTCTGTAAGAGGGTCTAATAGTTAGAGTTACAAGGAGAGAAAATCATTAGAAAATTTAGGGTTGGTGTATATCCATAGACATCAAGGTGAACATAAGAACTTCCTTGCATGCCAAGAAAAACTAAACTGGCTAACTAAACCTCCTTCATGGAAAAATATTTCTTAAAGCCTCTAAGTTCAATTTAGATCTACAAGTATATATGATGGTGTTGTCTTTATCCAAAAAAGGGTTAGCTACTAAAACAAAGCATCCTTCAAGAGAAAAATCTTTCGTTCCAGGGATAAATCTCTTGTCCACTCCTTTTAGGAAATACTCATAAGACATTACAACAAAAAGACAATACTTTCTAGTCAAATCATCTGTAGTCTTTGAGTTTGTGAGTGATGAATGTAAATTAATGAATTATGGTAATCTCCAAGAACAACTTACAAGGATGAATATTGATGACCTACACATATTTCTGCTGAAACTCAAAAACACAACATAACAAGAAAAAATGAGAACTTTAAGATATGAAACAAATTAGAAATTGTTTCTCATGTACTTCATGATACAACTACTTTTAAGGCTACTATAGAAAAAATAAATGTAGGGATGAATTTTTTGGATTATTTTTTCGTGAAGATCATAATATCCAAAAATATTTTAAAAATCCTACAATATTTTGGAAACTAAGATAAGGAATGCTAGAATCCAGTATAAAAAGTCATAGAAGAAACATATTATCATTGGATATTATGGAAATGAATACTCAAGACATGTTTGGAATTTTGTATCTTTTCAAGACCTCTTGGAAAAAGTTCAAGAGGATGTAGAAAAATTCATGGATTAGAAGCCTGCTCTAAAGAAAAAAGACAAAAAATACCTATAGATTATGAGTAGAAAATCTATACCTCAATGCCAGGCGCTTTGAGAATAGCTTTGAGTACATCTCATAATCTAGGTATTTCCTCTCTCATAATAACTAGACTCAATGAAATCTTAAGGCATATGCTTGAGCATATATTTATATATTTTTCATGACAAAGTCCAAAAGAAGTTAGAGACGTGATCCAATTGCTAGGAAATTGGGTTACTACTATAAAAGAAGGATATCAAACCCTGATGCCAATATATATGGCAATTTTCTTATATTAGGATTTACAGGCTTAGCAAGGGAATGGTGGAAGTGGCTCCAACAAAATGCTAAATATTAAATACTTAATTCTCCCGAAGTGGATCAAAATATCTTGGAATCCTTAAGAATGCACTTCTATGGATCAGAGGCTAGTATTGATGCTTAATATCTGACATCATTATTCATGAGCCAGAGATTAGGAAATATGGTGCTCCAATCTAGAATTTTTTTTTCTATATGAAAAAACTTTTCATTGAAGTAGGAAAGATGAATGATCCTTATTATATTAAGTATTATATTTGAAGATTCCTAGGAGCTCTAGAAAATGTTGAAGAACAACATTTCAAGGTTAAGAGCATTTCACTCCAAGGAATGTCATTGGTCATGGCAGATTGACATGTCAAACAAGTGATACAAGAACACAGTCTCGAGAAACGAGTCAGTAAAAAATTTAAAAGATTTGATAATATGTTCACTCCTTCATTATGCAAGCATGTTGGTGATATGCCAAAAAGGGCATATGATACAAAGTATTATATCCCCATGACATTTTAAGAATAAGAAGAAATTTTACAAGTTCAAATCCATATTTTCCCTAGATAATTGAAACTATACTCGAAAATATAAGAAGAAATATAGGTACTCCAAGAGCATTCCCTATTTGAAAAAATAGTCTTCTCCTTCTAAAAAAACATATTTGTTATAATTGCAAGAAGCCCAGATATTGGGATAGTAATTTCCCACACAAGCAGAAAAGGAAAAGAGTTGCAATGCTTTTTGCATAAGAATATTTATGGAAAATGAGTGATAGATCCCAATGGAGATGAGAGGATTTATGATAAGATAGTTGGAATTACCTTTGACCATATAAGGAAGGACTCTTATAATTTTCATAGAAGAATATCCATCCCATGCTTCCATAACTACATGAGAATATTTTTCCCACCAAACTCACAAATGCATTCAATGATTGGATTTGATAAGTAAAAATGAAGTAATTGACTCATTTAAGGCACATGGCAGAAAATAGATGAGTTCTAAGGCCAACACTTGGAAAAAGAGTATTTAATCTCCCAT
This sequence comes from Pseudotsuga menziesii, assembly GCA_001517045.1. Taxonomy (NCBI): domain Eukaryota; kingdom Viridiplantae; phylum Streptophyta; class Pinopsida; order Pinales; family Pinaceae; genus Pseudotsuga; species Pseudotsuga menziesii. The sequence continues at coordinate 110,332 of LPNX010758513.1, read as the reverse complement.
AATCCCCCTTTCCTCTTTCCCTCTAGTGGAATTAGAGCCCCTCTAGTGCTCTTTACATAACCATCTTGGACCATTTTATTATTTTCCGACATAATAGTTACATAGATTTTGAGTCATCATGAAAAGCCAGCCACATTGGCCATAAAAATGTTTACATAGTACATGCCTAGTTATTCACTAGTTCATCCTTGATCTTGAGCTACACACTAAGAATCCATATTAATATAATTTACATAATTTTATTTAATACATTCCAAGGGTCGTAACAAGGGATATTACACGATAAGACCCATGGGTTCTTGAAAAGTATGTAGAAAAGGTTGTTTCCTCTTGAGAGGGAACATAAGAATTTAGATGGTTCAAATATAAAGTCTATTAATATATTTTATTTACTAGAAATCACACATTCATACTAAATTATTGAAAAAATTAGTTTATTATTCTATGTTTAGTTGATGAAATTTATGATTTTGAGACATTTGTAGAGAGATGCATGGCTTTAGGACAACACCTCTTTGAGTATAATAAGGTGACTTGACTATACAGTTTTCTTGCCAATGGGATCTCAAAGATGCATTTAAACACATCCATTAATGATAATAATTGGTTTGAACATATTTCTTTAAGAAACTCTCCACTATATAATAAACCCTCTTTATCAATTGGAAATCCTACATTACTACAACGTTTAAAGGAAAATTTTGAGTATTTGAAAAACTAAAAATAAGAGTAATTTCTTACTTTGAACATGAAGAACATTATATGTGATAAAACTTGACCTACCATTACAAACTACTGGACAAAAATGTCATTGAGAAAATGTTCAAAGAAACTTTAATAATGTTCTTGAGACATAAAAAGAACACTATAATAAATAGGACATTTTTGAATCAAACATAAATTTGTTAATAGAAGAAGGGTTAAAGATCCATAAATCATTAAAATGAGTAAAAAACACTAAACTATGTTAATCCTAAGTATATCAAACTTAAAAAGTTTTAATGATTCTTTAAATTGATAAACAATACAACTCTTTTTTTTCCAAAAAAAATCATAGCTTTTTATTTTAAAAAAAATTACATTTTTTTTAATATATCATGATGTTTTCATAATCCATCTTCATTATGATCTATCATTTTCCAAAATATATAAGTAAAAAATATTCTATCTAAAAATAACACTTACTATATAACCGCTCCACTATGTCATATATGAGTTTGGGTACCTATAAACTCCAGTTTTAAGACTTTATACAACTCTTCAACTCCAAAAAAGTATGAATTGACTTTAAAAAACATATTTTATCAACACTTTATAATAACAAAATCTTCAGTTAGTAAGACCATGTTCCTAGATGATACTTTTTTAGTTCCTACAAGGATGTACAAGGATCTACTAATAATGGAATTGTTATGTTTTCCAATATACTAGAATGTTTCTTGAATTTATACTCTAACATTTTCCTTTATTGTTTATTAGGTTTATTGTTTTTTATAAAAGGCTTTCTCAAACATCAGTGTAACAAATGCATAAAGATATTTCCTTGGCTAAAGAAAAGACAATAAAACACAAAGAAAAAACGGTTTAATACATAGTAGAAATTCAACCAACCAAGATTACAAATCCATCAAGTATTTTTCTTTGGTTAAGGAAAAGACAATTCAATGAATGATCAAGAGAACCAAGATTAGGATATTTAAAGAAAACAAAAAAAAATTATGGATGATATAAAAGACTCCCAAGATAATAATGTGAAACAAACATTTATGGATGATAAAAAGCTAATTTAAGATAGTAATATAGTTTTAAGTAATTATGTCCATAGGCATCTAAATATTATCTTAAATTTTGAATTTACTTAAGGAAATTAACAAGATTAACCTAAGTGTAACAACGCAAATTCATTTCATGGTTATGGTATCCTAATATGCTTAAATGCATCTTAATTAAGATTTAAATAAGTTTCACTTAAAGGGTGGTTAAAAAACAGGTGACAATTTGTTTATTAAATAGTATTTGTTTTGTGCTTAGATTAACTCTAACAATCTAGTATAAATAATGGATATGAACTAAATGGTTGGTTATACCATCAACATTTATTATTTAAGGACAACTTTACTTAAAGTTATGCTAATTAAATAATAAAAATATATAAATTTTAAAATTAATTTATATTTATTTAAATATAAAATATAAAATTAAATCATTATCACACATTTTTTCCTATTTTAACTTCATACATTTACAACTAAATTTTTTTTTTTTCAATGTTAACTTCATAAATCTACAACGAAAAAAAAAATTTGAGAATACTAATTTCATTTCATCACATAAATTTAACATAAATTAACACAGATTATGTCCTAGGCATGGAAGCTTTTTGAGAGGTTAATATTAATAATAACAATAGAAGTGAGATATACGTATTAATTAAATTAAAATTAAAATTATCAGAATATACTTAGTTTTTAGTTAGAATTATTAATATTTAAATTAAAATTTTGAAAAATATATTTATTTTTATAAAGGTTTTTATTTGAGATTTGGAGTGAATCACAGCCTATTTTTATTTTTATTTTTTCATCTATGTATCAGGATGATATAAGTGTACTACAAAGATTGATTTTATAGCAGTTGTTCAAAATTAGAAATAAACTATATATATATATATATATATATATAGAAATAAACTATGTATATATATATGTGTGTGTGTATATATATATATATATATAACTATTAAATGGATAGGGATGCATAGATAATTCATAGGTGATGGATGAATGGATAAACACTTCATGGTAGATAACTAAAAGAAGGTGAGATAAAATAAAGAATATTAAAAATAACTACAAAAATACGAGGAAAAGAATAATTAAAATACCTCTTGATCTCTATAGACCTGATCTAGCCACTGAATGTGCTAATAATTAAATTTTACTATTAACAACTCAGTTATATAATAAACTTTTTTTTTTTTTAACATTACCCAAGCTGTTGCATAGGCTTGATGCCAGGCCTTCTCCCTTGGATCTCAAGGTGATGTCGTGGCATTAAAGCCTGATGCATAATTATTGATAGCATAAAGTTACAAGGTAAAAAAAACAGGCCTTATTTTAAAACACACACAGGGTGGAACAAACTGGGAGAAAATAGTATAGTTCACTTAAAGGATATGCTTGCTGAACTTAGTAACAATAATAAACTGCAATTACAAATAATATGTGTTGGCGATCTCCAATAACAGGCTATGGAGCTTCTCTGGTGCAGAGAAGAATGGACTATGGTCTGTGTCCAGACTGTACACCTTCTCTGGTGGCGAATTTGCTATCAGCTCTTCTTGTTTGGTAAGCAAGAATGTGTTAGCAGATTTAGTTTTTATGTAAACTCTTGGAACAGCCCCATAACGATCTTCTGTGGTCTCCAGACTCAGGTTCATTAATGCCTTCATTGGGAATGGTCGGAGTAACAGAGAAGCCAAACTGGCATCTTGTCAAAATTCAATTCAATTATTTAATATTGAGTAAATTTTACTCCTTCTAAAGAATAAATCCATAAAAACCAAACTTACCCATGTGGAGGATGTACTGTAGAAGAGATCTTTCTGGTACTTTTTGGCAATTATTAGAGAGGTAGGAAGTTCTCCAAGGCCATTATCAAAGTTAAATTCAGCTTTTTTTAAATGTGGTGGTCCAACTCTATCTGTAAAGGCAATCAATTTAAACAAACTTTAAGATATATTGATATTTATATATAAATGTTTATATTTTAGAATTTGGGTTGGACTAACTTCTATGTTTTTCTAAATTTTAAATAAACCATTATAGTAAAATGAATGGATAGATAACTAATGGTAGTTAATGCATGAATAACTAATAACTGATGCATGATGCATGGTTAATGAGTAATTTTACAACTACTCGAAAACAAGTATTTACATATAACTTATGGATGTTCACTAACCACAACTTAACTAAATATGTATAATAACTATATTCCTTACAAACTTATTTTCGCACTAAAAAGATGCTCCACCCCGAAACATCATAGCGCAAACATAAACTGCCACCACAATGAGATGTGGAAAATCTTCAGATGCATGGGCTAAGCTGATGCCTCCTATGCTGTGTCCCACTAACACTATCTGAGTTTTCCATAAAAATTACAGAGATTTGTCACACAACTTACATAAATAATCATTAATCATCTCTAACTACATAAAAAAACATTATGCATTAAAATAGATCAAAACATGAAATATAAATGTATAACATAAAATGCAAGGACGTTTTCTAATTGAGGAAGCTCAGCGAGGAAGTGCATGAGAGGCTTGTTATATTCCTCGAATGAATGCATAGAATCAGCGGTAGCGAGATTCGTACCCACACTCTTCAAATCAATGGTTGAAACCTTGTGACCATCTTTCTCAAGAAGCTCCACAATCTTATACCAACACCAAGCTCCGTGCATAGCTCCATGAACCAATACAAAATGTACTCTTGTTGATGTTGCTGCTGCTGCTTTGTTTTGGCAATCCATGTATTCCTCTTCCTTTCTCCGTTATGTTTGAAGATTCTGTATCTTCCAGTTTCTGATAGCTAATCATCCACTTCACTAATTATATTTATGGCTCTACTATGTCTTAGCACTTATGAATATCTTGCAAACTATGTTTTTAGTTGAAGTAATGGACCCAGTTATGTCATCAAGAGTACTAAAATATTAAAGTTCATCATATTTTAATCCCAAAGTATTAATCTAAAAAATTCTTAACCTAAAAAGTCAATTCAATTAATGATTGAGCCTAAGAGATCTATTCTATGAAGGACAGTCCAGTAAGAGAAAGAGAAAATGTATAAGTTCTTATGTGCTCATCCTAGAGCTTACACATGTTTTTTATAAAAAATAATAAAATGTTATAAAAAATAACATGTTGGCTTAATTTACATTTAAAATATTTCTTAGAACCACATATATAACACTACAAATTAAAACCAGAAACATTCTGTTCACATTTTCTCAAAATTTCTGCTTTAAAAAAAGTTTGCAGTCTTTATAAAAAAATAAAAAAATATTATCAAAAATAACATGTCCCCTTAATTTAGATTTAAAATATTTCTTAAAACCATATATATAAGAGTAGCAACAACCATATTAATAAGATTAATATGTTTGGAATAAGCCGAGAGGAATATATCACCACTAAAGTTAATTTAATAGTTGTATCATGATTCGAGTTAACCTAATAGTTAATCTAATAGTTATCCAATATAATTGCGAATAAAGTTAAAGTTAAGCTAATAGTTGTAAAATCATTGGATTTAAACTAATAATTGTATCTAATATATAATTTAAAAGTTAATATATCAACCATTGCAGTTCAATTAAAATTTGTGATTGGAGTTGAAGTTAAGTTAAAGTTGTATCATCATTGGACTTAACCTAATAGTTATAATTTTTTCCTAAAGAATGTGTCAATTACTTGTATCTAATAGTTAATCTAACATAAAAACCACTTAAGTTGTGGTTGTTAAGCTCATAGTTGAAGTTAAGCTCATAGTTGTATCATCATGTTGGAGTTAACCTAATAGTTGTATTTAATAGTTAATTTAAAAGTTAATATAAATCTATTGTAGTTAATAAAAGAGCTTAGAGTTATCCTAACTTCTATCTTCCAAAGGGAGTTGGACTAAGCCTTATGCACATTAACTGGACTCCCAATTGGTAGGTGGAGTTCGAGTGTCACATCACTTGCACATTACCATGCCACTAAGTGTAGTTATCACATGAGTTAAGAGGAATTTATTAGGAGTTAAGAGGATTTTGTTAGGAATTATACTATCACAAGAACTACACTTTACTTCAACTCCCAACTGTAAAATGCATTTTGACTAATTAACTTCATTACCATGCCACTAAGTGTAGCTATCACATGAGTTAAGAGGAATTTATTAGGAGTTCAGAGGATTTTATTAGGAATTATACTATCACACGAACTACACTTTACTTCAACTCCCAATTGTAAAATGCAGTTTGACTAATTAACTTGACTTCGAGCTATTAGATGGAGTTTAACTGTCACATGGAATACACATTACCATGCCATTAAGTTCACTTATCACATGAGCTATTTTTTATTTTTTATAATTGTTTATAAGGAGTTCGAAGGATTAATAGTTAATTTAAAAGTTAATAAAAATCTATTGTGGTTAATAAAAGAGCTTTGAGTTATCCTGACTAAGCCTTATGCACATTAACTAAACTCTCAGTTGGTAGGTGGAGTTCGAGTGTCACATGAGTTGCACAATACCATGCTACTAAGTGTAGTTATCACATGAGTTCAGAGGAATTTATTAGGAGTTCGAACTATTTTATTAGGAGTTCGACTCTTACATGATTGCACATTAGCTACACTCCTAGATGCCAAATGCAGTAGGACTAAGCCGCAAGTAATTAGAGTTGAAGTTAAGCTAATAGTTGTAGAATCATTGGAGTTAAGATAATAGTTGTATCTAATAGTTAAGCTAATATAAATCTATTGTAGTTAATAAAAGATCTATGAGTTATCGCGACTTCTAGCTTCCAAATGGAGTTCGAGTAAGCCTTATGCACGTTAAGTGGAATCCCAATTGGTAGGTGGAGTTCGAGTGTCACATGAGTCGCACAATACCATGCCTCTAAGTGCAGTTATCACACTAGTTTAGAGGAATTTATTAAGAGTTCGAACTATTTTATTTGGAATTCGACTCTTACATGAGTGCACATTAGCTAGACTCCTAGATGCCAAATGCACTTGGACTAAGCCGTAAGTAATTAGAGTTGTAGTAAAGCAAATAGTTTTAGAATCGTTGGAGTTAACATAATAGTTGCATATAATAGTTAAGCTAATAGTTATCCAATATAACTTTGATTAGAGTTGAAGTTAAGCTAATAGTTATCCAATATAACTTTGATTAGAGTTGAAGTTAAGCTAATAGTTCTAGACACATTTGTGTTAAGCTAATAGTTGTATCTAATCATCGAATAGTTCAAGATTAATTTTAATTTTTACAACTATCACTAACTCTACTTATCACATGTTAATTAAATTATTTTTTATTTTTTTGAAATTATTAATTATTAATTTTGGACAACACTCATATAATCAATCTAGACAATACACTTGTCTCCTTCTCGTTTAATCTTGGACGACTACCATAGAATCAATCTCAACATTACACTTGTCTCATTCTTGTTGGTAGATGAAAAAGCATAGATAGTATTCCACCCCAAAATTCTAACATATATACGCCTATCAACGTAACTACAAATTAAAACCGTTCACATTTTCTCAAAATTTCTACTCTAAAAAAAGTTTGCAATCTTTATAAATAATAATAAAATATTATAAAAAATAACATGTCTACTTAATTTATATTTTAAATATTTCTTAAAACAACATATATAAAACTACAAATTAATACCAGAAACATTCAGTTCACATTTTCTTAAAATTTCCACTCTAAAAAAATAGTTTACCGTCTTTAAAAAAATATATATATATTATAAAAAATAACATCTGATATATACAACTACAAATTTAAACTTAAAAACATTAAGCTCATATTTTTTCAAAATTTTAACTCTAAAAAAATTTGCATTTAAAAAGATTTCATCTTTTTCAATACTTTGTAAATCTTTTTTTTATATAGTCCCAAAGTAACTTACAATTCAGCCTAATATAGTCAACTGATAAGTTTTATGTGAAATTTCGTTTATCATGAATTGAGCCTCTGTTAAGTTTTTATATGAAGTTTCGTTTGTCATGAATTGAGCCTCTGTTAGTCATCGACTTATAAGTTTTTCCTTGCATTGTACTATCAGCTGGTGACATATTTTTTTTTTATATTGATTATTTTAGAATAAATTGAAGTGCCAATATTCATGCTTTAGCCTCATTCAGTTGACATATAATTTTTTCCAATTGAACTTGCCCCTCGCATCATCTTGCCTTGTCTTGTACTTTATTATAAATGGAAGTGCCAATAAATATATATATTTATATTGAGTATTTTAGTATATTAAATGGAAGTGCCAATACATATATATTTTTATATTGAGTATTTTAGTATAAATGGAAGTGCCAATATTCATGGAACTTAGTATATATATATTGAAGCAACAATATAATTTTATCCGTGCTTATATGGAACAATATAATTATGGAATTTAGTTAACATATAATAGTTGAACATGATATATATAATGAACTCGTTGTTAAAAAAAATTATCCAATTTTAATTTTTAAATGTAATTAAAATATTATTTATTAATTTATTTTTAATATATATATTTAATATTTTTTATTTTAAAATTTTTAATATTAAATATATCTTTAATTATGATCAATCACATCAATCAAATTGAATGAAATTTTTAGAAATCAAAATGATAAATTTATTTATTTATTTTTCAACTTCAAACACCTAAAAATAACTTTATTGTTTGTAATTCATATCAACTATTCTTTCCAAATGAAGGTAATGAAATACATTTTAATAAGAGATTAGGTCAGGACAAAATGTTGAATGTTATATTTGAAAAACCAAAATAATAAATAAATTCATTTATACCTAAACTTCGACATCTAAAAGGTAACTTAAGTGTGATGAAACACATTATATGTTTTAAATTCATACAAAGTTCTTTATTTTTTCCTCCTCCTCCTCATCATCATCACCCTTATCCTCATTAGCATCATCATGGTCATCATCATCATCATCATCATCACCATCATCCTCATCAGCATCATCATGGTCATCATCGTCATCATCATCATCATCATCCTCATCCTCCTCCTCATCATCATCCTCATCATCCTCATCCTCATTATCATCATCATCATCACCCTCATCCTCATCAGCATCATCGTCGTCATAATCATCATCATCATCACCACCCTCATCCTCATCCTCCTCCTCCTCATCGTCATCCTCATCCTCATCATCATCATCATCATCATCACCCTCATCCTCATCAGCTTCATCATGGTCATCATCGTCATCATCATCATCATCACCTTCATCATCCTCATCCTCATCATCATCATCGTCATCGTCAACCTCATCATCATCATCACCCTCATCCTCATCATCATCATCATCACCCTCATCCTAATCATCATCATCATCATCATGGTCATCATCATCATCATCATCATAATCGACACCCTCATCCTCATCATCATCATGGTCATCATCATCATCATCAACATCGTTCATCACCCTCATCCTCACCATCATCATCATCTTCATCGACACCCTCATCCTCATCATCATCATCATCATATTCATCGTCCTCCTTATCATCACCATCATCCTCATCACCATCTTCATCGTCACCCTCATCCTCATCATCATCATCACCCTCATCAGCATCGTTCATCACCCTCATCCTCACCATCATCATCATCTTCATCGACACCCTCATCCTCATCCTCATCATCATCATCGTCATCTTCGTCTTCATCAACACCCTCATCCTCAACATCATCATCATAATCCTCATCATCATCATCATCATCATCATCACCCTCATCATCATCATCATCATCACCCTCATCCTCATCATCATCATCATAGTCATCATCCTCCTCATCATCACCATCAGTGTTCACCATCATCTTCATCGTCGCCATCATCATCACCATCCTCGTCATCATCATCATCCTCATCATCATCATCACCATGATCATCACCATCCTCATCATCACCCTCATCCTCATCCTCATCCTCATCATCATCATCATCATCGTTGTCTTCATTGACACCCTCATCCTCATCATCATCATCATCATCATCATCATCATAATCCTCATCCTCCTCCTCCTCCTCATCATCACCCTCATCCTCATCATCATCATCATGGTCATCATGGTCATCATCACCCTCATCCTCCTCCTCATCATCATAGTCATCATCCTCCTCATCATCACCATCATTGTTCACCATCATATTCATTGTCACCATCATCCTCATCATCATCACCATCCTCGTCATCATCATCATCATCATCATCATCACCCGCATCCTCATCATCATCATCACCCTCCTCCTCCTCCTCCTCCTCATCATCATCATCCTCATCATCATTGTCTTCATCGACACCATCATCCTCAACACCATCAACATCCTCATCCTCCTCATCATCATCATCATCATAATCCTCATCCTCATCTTCCTCCTCCTCCTCATCATCATCCTCATCATCATCATCATGGTCATCATCATCATCATCATCATCATCATCATCATCACCCTCATCCTCCTCCTCCTCCTCATCATCATCATCCTCATCATCATTGTCTTCATCAACACCATCATCCTCAACACCATCAACATCCTCATCCTCAACACCATCAACATCCTCATCCTCATCATCATCATCATCATCATAATCCTCATCCTCATCATCACCATCATAATCATCATCATCATCCTCATCATCATCATCATGGTCATCATCATCATTATCATCATCATCATCATCACCCTCATCATCATCATCATAGTCATCATCCTCCTCATCATCACCATCATTGTTCACCATCATCTTCATCGTCACCATCATCCTCATCATCGTCACCATCCTCGTCATCATTATCATCATCATCACCATTCTCATCATCATCATCCCTCATCCTCATCATCACCATCACCCTCATCCTCATCATCATCATCATGGTCATCATCATCATTGTCATCATCATCATCATCCTCATCCTTATCATCATCCTCATCCTCATCATCATTGTTCATCAGCCTCATCCTCACCATCATCAACACCCTCATCCTCATCATCATCAACAACCTCACCCTCATCCTCATTGACACCCTCATCCTCATCATCATCGACACCCTCACCCTCATCCTCATCGACACCCTCACCCTCATACTCATCATCATCATGCTCATAGACACCCTGAATGTTCATCACCCTCATCCTCATCATATCTAGATAAATGTAAATTGCACATTTTCATTGAGCACTAAATCGCATATGCGATATATCTCATATGCACTAAATCGCATATGCGATATATCGCATATGCGTTATGGAAAACATGTAAAAACCTACTCGTTCATTAAAAAGATGGAATTCAATATCACATATGCGATATATCGGAGGTGCGTTATATCACATATGTGATATGTGTTTTATAGAAAATGTAGGGTGGCGTCGTGTTGGCTAGCTTTAACGTATCAAAAGACATAATTCGTCTGAACCCGCACACAGAGAACTCTTTGACATGCAATTTTTATCATTACTTACATAATTCCATAGTTTTGTAGAGGTTTGGGTGGATTTCAATGGGGAATGTAAATAATAGAGGACGAAAGTCAGCAAGGAAGGTGCTTACACAGGAAGAAGCAGAAAATAAAAAACAAAAAAAGGGAAGATTCAAGAAATCGCAGGCATTCATTACATGAGCAAATAGTTCCCATTCCCCCTCAGCAGATACCTGACGTAGAGGCTGAGGAAGATAATGCAACATTAAAAGAAGTTGGTTATACGGAAGTTGATATTATTCATCCATTAGTAGACGGACAATCTTGTGAAGAGTTCAATAATTATGTTACTCCCGATGTAAATGTGACTCAGCAACAACCATGTTCGGTGGTTCAATCTCCTAATCGAAGTTGTGAGCTGGTTGTGGATGTAAACGTCACTCCATCATTTCAACCGGCAAGAAATTTTGCATCAAAATGAAAGAGAACTCCTAAACGAATACAAGTGGACGAGAGCGGATTGAATTCCATGGAAGGTAAGGTGGCTAAACACACTATCCTTCGTCATTCTTCTCAAATAATGAAACAATATTTTGATAACAAATCCGAAGCCGGTAAATGCCAACTATTTTTAACTTTGCTTAAATCTAGAAATATGGCAACTGTTAGAAGAAACTTAGGCATAACAACAATGAAGAATATCGAATCAAGTAATCACATTGTTAAATCTCTTGCTATTGCATTCACATCGTTTGGTAAAAAAACTCGTTCAAAAGACTGTAATGTGCCTCGTCGTGTATTGGATGAATCAATTGTATGTAGAACCATAAGACAACGTCGTTTACTTAAATGCACATCACAAATTGTTCCTTTACATCCAAAGACGCTTAAAAAATATTCAGTAAGAAGAGACAACCTTGATGTAGAGGGACAAATGGAAACATTATGGGCATTAGTGGTAGGTTGCCCCACAAAGACATGAAGTTAGTCGAAGCAGTGAAGAGCCTAGTGCAAAGGTTTTGGCATGATAACACTAGGCCTTCTTCTAACACGAAGGATGTGTTAAAACATTGTAGGGGTTCTCATCACACTGAACCTCATGTTAAGCATTATCTTGACATGACACAAACTCAATTGTTCGAGATGTTTAAAGTTTCCCGCATAGAGCTAAGGCTTGGGCAAAGATCTTTTGAAAAGTGCAAGCCTTGGTATGTTAGAATCAATACCATCTGGAACACTTGTTGTTGTAGATACCACATAGAGTTTGACCTATATTACCATACATTTGCAGATATACGTTGTTTTTTGCATCCTAACCATGTGCAGGAATGCTCAAGTACAGTACTGCCAATGTCATCCAGACATTTCATCCATAGCATCATGTGTCCAAGGCAAGATGGGAAGACACATAAAACAATGTGTAGACGGAGGCTTGCAACAATTGTGGTGGGCTATCCTTATGGTCTGATTGCATCCATGAAAGTGAAGATCAAGCATTCGGGAATGAAATTGTCGAGAAGCAGAACTATCAGTATGAGACATATCAGCTAAATGATGGGAAAGAAAGTAGGAAGATTAGATTGGTGACTTCATAGGTAAATTCTTGAATATTGACAAATTAATATTCATGTACACATTTTTTTATGTGGTTTATTGACATATTAATATTCATGTACCAGGTGCGAGTATGTGATTTTATTCCAGAGTTTCGTGGAAAGATCCAACAGTACATTCAACATGTCGATATGGCATGGTGGCAAGATGAGCAATTGATGGACACCATCGGCACCAGAGATGATCTGGATGTCCTACTTGTATGAGTGCATTGTCAGGTGCATTATTTAACCTTTTTAAAAGTGAATTCTGAAGCACAATTTCCATTATTTATCCTTATTGTATTACGAATGTAATAAACCTATGATTTACAGATACCATTCACAGATATAATATTATTCATAGGATACTGGACACTATAAACACGATCGTACAACCTCGGGTGAGTTATCTATAAACCATGTTTGCACATTTTTGTTGGGTTCTCTTTTCTTTCTTATGATGTTACTAATGTCTAGCCTTTCATGTGCCTAGGATACAAACACCATCTACGGCACATTGGAGGCGCCAAGAATGGTGTCTTTAGACACCACCAAATATAGTTCGAAAAATAACAAGCTCTCGAGTTGTTGAAATTTACATTTCTTGATGTTTTTAGTTTAATATACATTTAATTACATTGCCATGTACAAATCAGAATCCAACTAGAGGCTTTCATACTTGCATGCACGAATTAGGGTCAATACAAGGTATGAGATGGAACTAGAAACACACGAGATCACCAATACTAGGCTTTCATGAGTCACCAAGTTGCATGCTCCAACTAGGTTCAAGACAAGGTATGAGATTCCCAACTAGGGTTTGGTGAGAAATCATGCAAGTTAGGAGAGGGAACTAGAAACACATGATCACCAATACTTGCATGCACCAACTAGGATTTCATGAGTCACCAAGTTGCATGCTCCAATTAGGCTCAAGACAAGGTATGAGATGTCCAACTAGTGTTTGGTGAGCAATCATGCAAGTTAGGAGAGTGAAATAGAAACACATGATCACCAATACTTTCATGCACCAACTAGGCTTTCATGAGTCACCAAGTTGCATGCTCCAACTAGGCTCAAGACAAGGTATGAGATGGAACTAGGGTTTGGTGAGCAATCTTGCAAGTTAGGAGAGTGAACTAGAAACACATGATCACCAATACTTGCATGCACCAACTAGGCTTTCATGCATCACCAAGTTGCATGCTCCAATTAGGGTCAAGACAAGGTATGATATGTCCAACTAGGGTTTGGTGAGAAATCATGCAAGTTAGTAGAGAAAACTACAAACACATGATCGCCAATACTTGCATGCATCAACTAGGCTTCCATGAGTCACCAAGTTACATGCTCCAACTAGGGTCAAGACAAGGTATGAGATGTCCAACTAGGGCTTGGTGATCAATCATGCAAGTTAGGAGAGTGAAATAGAAACACATGATCACCAATACTTGCATGCATCAACTAGGCTTTCATGAGTCACCAAGTTGCATGCTCTAATTAGGGTCAAGACAAGGTATGAGATGTCCAACTAGGGTTTGGTGAGCAATCATGCAAGTTATGAGATGTGCTTTATGAGACGGAACAAGGTATGAGATGTGCTTTTATTATGATTGTTAGTGGCATTGGTATGGAAAAAGAGAACTCAAAATGTTTAAAGTAATTATTTGTACATGGTCATATGGGGGATTTGGCTAGGAATGAACTTAGTTCTTAATTCTATTTGAGGAAAAAATCATTCTTTTGTTCAAGAATTAATCTCTTATTCAAGCATTGTCTCAAAAAGTACACTAAGCACATGTATTTAATTCTTTTCCCATGGTAGTTTACATATCAAAGTCACGGGTTTCCTTGATGGTGCATATCAAAGTGATCTGAATTTTAGTATCACAGGGCATCTTATTTTTCTTTGATATGCATGTTAGTAAGTATAAAGTTGGAACTGACATTGGAACAAACAAATTTTCATAATTAATGGCCTCAATGCTCTTGATGAAATGTTCTTTCAATGGTGGTGTAAAAACTCTCTAGGTTTTTGTTGACTAGGATCTCACTATAAATTGGATGTTAAACAAGGCCTAGTTGTCAAATACTGCTACTCTTTAGTACATTTATTTTCAGCATGTTTTTGGGAACTAAACATTATTGTTGATTCTCTTCCTAAAGCAAGTCAAATTCTGGAAGATGTGGAGTTAGAAGAGATAATTGAAGGGCCCTATTTGGTTTCTTCCTTGTGATTCAAATAAAGGTGACATGTAATATCTATGTATATATTTCACTATTTTGGATGAGTTAGATAATCTTTTGGTTCATATAGTTTTTTGGATGTATAATACTATGTGTGTTTTTGGATATTTTCTATAATATTATTATTATTATTTTTGGACAATTTTTGAAATTGGGATTTTTCTCCCATATAGGATCAACATGGGAGAAATGTTTGGATAATTTTTGAAATTGGCACATTTGCAAAGATCATGCAGTATTTTGTCTGCTGTTATCTATTGGGGTATTTTGATGAGATGGAATTAAATGCCCATGGTGGAACTAGGGTTACCAAGGTATGAGATGGAACTAGGGTTTGGTGAGCAATTTGCAAGTTAAGAGAGGGAACTAGAAACACATGATCACAAATACTTGCATGCACCAAATAGGCTTTCATGAACAACAATTTGCATGCTCCAACTAGGGTTACCAAGGTATGAGATGGAACTAGGGTTTAGTGAGCAATCATGCAAGTTAGGAGAGGGAAATAGAAACACATGATCACCAATACTTGCATGCACCAACTAGGCTTTCATGAACACAAATTTGCATGCACCAACTAGGGTTTACTTCAACCAATTTAGGGTTTGTAGGGTACATGATGTATGTTAGTATGGTATGATGAACTAGTATCATAGGGTATTGTAGGGTATGATATGGTATATATTACACATGCATGCATGAATTAGTGTTAAATGGTACATATTGTTAGTATGTAATGTTATGGTACATGTTATTGTATCATAGTATGGTATGATGTTAGTGTCGTAGGGTAATGTAGAGTATGCTATTGTGTGTATGTTAGAATTGTGGAGTATGTCACTGTGTGTTACAGTGTGTAAATTAGGGGATGTTATTGTATGTTAGAATTGTATGATGTTAAAAAGTTGATGAGCCGTTCAAATTCTTCCTTTAATTATTGGAAATTCATTTAAGTTAGCACACATGCACGAACCACACATATCATTATATCACATAGGTGAACCACAGATATCATGTTCTAAGACCAAGTCAACCATGATATCATGTTCCAAGATCAAGTCAACCATATATATGTATAAATTTGAACCTTGCTTTATATTATATATGTATAGCAATAATGTTGTACAAAAATTGCCATGCCACATGGCCATAATACAAAATAGTGGATCAAAAAGTACATCTATGTATACATATGAACAAAAAGTTACATCTATGTATGCCCCCTATACATTTTTTCTAGTTATCCCCTATTTTGCTGCCACTTCCAGAGTCTTTGGAGAAGTGTAGGTTTCTTTTGCGACTACTCACTGGTGATCCCCATCGCTGAAAAAGAGGGATAGGTCTCATCAGTAGAGACTGCAGAAAAACCAAATTTTGTAAGTTAATTTACCAACCTTTAAAAATTCTATGTACGTTTGTTCAAATTCCAAAACCAAAATAACATTTATACTTACTGTACATGAGTGAGTAATCATAGGTCCTAGTGCCTCACTAACAGTGACCTTGATTGGGTGCTCTTCTTGCACCACTTGCTCACTATCAGGATGCATATATATATATATATATATATTTGCCAATGTCAACAAATATACATGTACCTTGGGGGGGAGAGGGTCATCAATTTGGGTCTCTTCAAGCACCAAATCAGAGAAAAATATGTACACAAATGTACAAAGAAAGCAATCTACATAAACATACCTGCTGGCTCGTCAAAGGTGGGCCACTAGTTTGGTGCTCTTCACGCACCGGTGCCTCACTAGGGGCCTGCATATAAAGTAACATATATATGTCAATTTCATATAAAATAGTGAATCAAAGACATATATACTACCTGGAAGGAAAATGATGAACTACCAAAGAAGGCCAAACATACATACCTGGTTGAGGGGAAGAGGTGGGTTGACAACAACCTCGCTTTCGTGCTCTTCAAGCACCACTGTCGCAATAGGTTCTTGCATAAAGTAACATATGTCAAAGCGATACAAGTTATAAAATGATTATTCCAAAGAAAGCGAAACATAATTAAAAGCATATAATTAAAAGCATATTTCAAATAATACCTGTGTCTGTGAATCTACCTCTGCATGAGAGGGAATAGGCCACGATACAATATACTCATCCTGGTGAACCTGCATAAAACATGTTGTATCAAAATTAGGATACATATTGAATGTTACAATCTATACTATAAATATGTAAATAAAGTTGACAAATTAACAAGTATAGTTCTTACCCCTATTGGTAAAGAACTAAACCCATAAGCAATATTGACAGCCGCATCAATGTTCTCAACATTGATCGGCGGACTATGCGACTGTGGTGTGCCATGGGACACCAACTGTATATTTTTTCACATAATTTGTTAGATAATTAAATAGAAATAAATTGCAAAACAATTGAACATTTTGACATGAAACAAAATATAATATGAAAATAATGAGTTTTACTTACAAAGAAAAGTAATCCATCATCTCGGAAGTCGGAAACAGGGCCATAGCATATGCCTCCACACGATGTGCAAGGGTGTGGAGTAACACGACGCTCTAAAGACTCTGCATCTCCTCTATGATTTGTAGATGGGCTCACCTTAGAAGTGCCAGCCCCTTGGTCTACATTGCCTTGGAAATCAGTCCCATGCTCAAGCAATGTATCTGCCATGTCAAATAATGCCTCCTGTGTATACTCAATCACAGGACCTGCAGGAGGATATACCCAAGGGAGTTTTTATGTGCGTGGTGGGCATGGCACACAGTTAGGATCTATCCTAGCACCTTCCCTATCTTGGGGCATCCCATGACCAACACCCTGGTTTCCTAAGACATTGAAGTAGTTAACATGTTTCCCTAGGATGAATTTTGCATACAACTTCCTAAGGAAATAAAATGGGATGTCCCTATTCCCATGGGGGTCTTCATCAAAGACCATATACCAACGATCCATCCAATTGGCCTTTATATTTGGTTCAATGCACCAATCTATGGAAATGTGTGCTCGACTGGTGGGTGGAACCAATCCAGTGCTAGGGTCCCAGAATAATGAAAATAATTGGTCTTTTGTAATTTTAAGGGCTTTGATGTCTTTATGAGTCAATCCATCGAAGTAGTAATGCCTCCTAGATTCTTCGTACTAGGTAATGTTGTACAGAGCTCCTTGGGCATTGGCAATTGTGTTTGTTATTGTGTCCAAGGCATCGGATAAAGACTCTCTCAAATGATCCCCCCTCTAATAGATGAGCAAGGTGCCTCAATGACACCAAGCGTGCAATAATCTGTGCGTTTCTATCTTGTTCCCCCTTCAGGTTTGGTTTAGGTTGTGGGTTATTAGAGGGTGCGTTTTCCATATTGTGTTGTTCATTTGTGTTGTATGTTAAGATTTAAAAA
>LPNX010758513.1:27472-91563 GCA_001517045.1 Pseudotsuga menziesii | reverse complement strand
AGTAATTTTTTTGGGAGAAATATCATATGCAAGAGTAAATTGTTTTAGTAACTTCCAAGAACATTTAAGGGAAAATATTGTTGAAATATTGAATACTGTCTCTTTGTTTCTGAAAATGATGGAGGATAAGGGAAATAAGGATTTGAAAGATGATGTTACAAAGGAAGAACTCAATTTTTTCCTAATATCGCCATTCAAGAAGGAAAAGGATCCAAGCCCAGCTGGGTGGACAATAAAATTTTATTTGTGTTTCTTTGAGATGATAGAAGATTCTAATAAGAATAATTAAAGAATAGGAAAGTCTTGGGGGACTATATTATATCTTTATAGAAATTATCTCAAAGAAAAATAACCCATATCTTTGTGTAACCTCGATATCTAAGATAATAGAACATATTTTGGCTAATGGATTAAAAAGTAAGAAACACTATATTGCATGCTTTTTTATCAAGGGTAATATGTGGTATCATTTGTGTATATTTTCTAGGCATGTTGTGGAGATCCATTATTAGCCATATGTACTATGCAATGTTAACATACTACTTTGTGGAGATAATATCACTATTTTGTTATTATTTAATAGCATTGATCATTATTTCCCTTTGCACATACTGCTTTCAACTTACAAGCACTAAATATCTTATGGTATGTAAGAAACATTTTTGAGTCCTCTTACATTCCTTGTTCTATCTAGATATAATTTAATTGGAAGAATTCATGATACAATACCAAATGGAATATTGTGTATTAATAGCCCATATGTTAATGAAGAACAATTTAGGCTTTCCTATCTACTAGTTGATGGAAGTTTGGAAAGAGTGGGAAGGATGAAAAGAGTGTCATTCAAAGCTCATTATACTATGGAGGCTATGAGAAATTATATGATTGATCTTGTTCCTTCTGAGATTACAATATTGGCACAAACATTCTATTCAAACAAACTCGAATAGAACAATATATATAATTCACATTTTTTATTTATGCCATATTGTTTTGTATGAACAATAAATTCTAGGAAAATATATAGATATGTTTTGGACCTTCCTATTTTAGTCCATCCAATGCAAATACCAAAATGAAATTGATTGATTGGGTGTTGTTGGAAGTAGGAAACCTTCATTGGGAAGGTAGTGGAAGAAGAGAGTGAGATGGAAGGGTTGTTGAATGGTTACTCTAAAATCATGGCTTTCGATCTCTACATTTCAAATATCTTTAGATCATATATCCTCCAAAATGGTTTCTTCATAAAACCTAAAAAAATCCACCCTACTCATATCATCCCATGAACCATCACCTTTAATGAAGCAAGATTGAAGCATGAAGTAAGGAACCAACATGATGTATGGATCCAAGGAACCAACATGATGCATGGATGGGTATCATTAGTATGGATAGGTATCAACCGTGTCTTACACATCCATTATGATCATTTAACAATACTTCCAACAATAATGTTAAATATCGCATATGCAATATGCAACATTTACAAAATGCATATGCGATGTATCGCACTTGCAATATATCGCATATGCATTTTGTAAATGTTGCCTATCGCATATGCGATATTTAACATTACAAAACACATATGTAATATATCGCATACGCGATACATTTTCACGAACCTTAACCTTGAGTTTGGGATCGGGTTATTCTGAAACGTACCATCAATAACGCATATGCGTTCTTTATTTGCACTTCGGAAGACTTGCGTTTTTTATTTCCTAAGTGGCACCAAAAAGTGGAGCCAACTTCGTGCAAGCACCCTAAATCAAAGATGGTATATTTTCAATATACAAAAACTATTCAAAGGCATTGATAACCTTAAATCAATGTTGGTATATTCTCAATACCCAAAACCTATTCAGTAAATCAAAGATGGTATATTTTCAATATACAAAAACTATTCAAAGGCATGGATAAACTTAAATCAAAGCTAGTATTATATTTTCAATATACAGAAACTATTCAAAGGCATGGATAAACTAAAATCAAAGCTGGTATATTTTCAATATAGAAAAACTATTCAAAGGCTTGGATAATCTTAAATCAAAGCTGGTATATTTTCAATATACAAAAACTATTCAAAGGCATGGATAATCTTAAATCAATGTTGGTATATTCTCAATATCCAAAAACTATTCAAAAGGCAAGGATAATCATAAATCAAAGCTAGTATATTTTCAATATACAAAACTATTCAAAGGCATGGATAAACTTAAATCAAATCTGGTATATTTTCAATATACAAAAACTATTGAAAGTCATGGATAAACTTAAATCAAAGCTGGTATATTTTCAATATACAAAAACTATTCAAAGGCATGGATAATCTTAAATCAATGCTGGTATATTTTCAACATACAAAAACTATTCAAAAGCATGGGTAATTTTAAATCAATGCTAGTATATTCTCAATATCCAAAAAATATTTAGTAAATCAAAGTTGGTATATTTTCAATATACAAAAACTATTCAAAGGCATGGATAAACTTAAATCAAAATGGGTATATTTTCAATATAAAAAAACTATTCAAAGGCATGGATACTTTTAAAATCCTGACCACCATGGAAAGTTCTTTAAAATCCATATTAGTATTTTCAATGATGAAAGCTTCTTCCATGGCCATCCCTCATACAGGCTTCTCTATTCTTGGGCAAATTAATTTGCAGATTCAAATGAAATATTTGAGTTGTTGTGAAGTCTTTCAGATCCCAAGATGGCTATTCCTCACTATAACATTGTTATTCTTGTATGTCAAGAATCAATTCTAGCAATGCTCCAAAATAAAATAAAATAAAAATCATCGTTCTAGGACCTAAAGCTAAAATCATTAGAACAATTGTGTTGGAATTGGGGTTTAACGATCAAAATCATGTCATAGTCCCAATGATTTTGTACACCGAAAAACCAATGTAAAGAGTAGTTTTGTATTCTACAGCTAATCTATAAAAAAATCTAAGAAATCCTTTAGGAATAACATTTCATATCTTATGAGTCACAAACAAAGGGGAAGAAGCGGAATCCAACAGCTGTGCATAGAACTACATTCAATAAAATATGACATAACTAGGACTTCAACATAGGAAATCATACAACCCAAATACCAATTGGATTGCAAATAATACAATTTACACACCCTCAAAATGAAATAAAAGACTAAACTATTTCGGCATAGCTTGATCCAAACAAACAAGCTTTGCCGCACACAGTCTAAGGAATCCGAACATGATAAAAAATATCAAAATGTTGAAAAACACAGAATACTGCATAAACAATATTCTCTGCACACAATCTATGGAATCCCATCATGATAACAAATATCAAAAGGCTCCAAAACATAGAAAACTGCATCCATTCAATTGCATCGAAATCGCAAACCCTTAATAACAAGACCAACTACTTACCAGAGCATGACTCTCTCCGACCTAAAATGAAAGCTTCCGCTGATGTTGGGATTGAGTGTAAAGCTGTGATAGAGAATTGGTAGCACTACAGAAGGTGGTATACATAGTCTTCTCAACCTCGTCCAGCCTTGTGTTCCCTGACTTCCTTTTCTTTACCATTTCTTCCTCTGGAGGCCTAGTTCCTAGACCCAAGACCTCAAATTTAACTTTAGCAACAACCTAAAATATGGTCTTGGCTCAGATCCACACTTCGTAGTTGAAACCCCAAGGCTCATAGAATCTAGGACTACCATTAAAAGTCGAACAGAAGTTAACCTCCAGCTATCTCTTTTGACTTAATCAAAGCTCCGTTTAGGTTTTTCTTCCTTCCTTCTCCTTCACTCCCCTCTCACATCAATTTGTAGTATTCAAAATCGAAACCTCAGGTTACCAAGGTCTCCAAATGGCAAGGGGCTAGTTGATGCATTCCCCTTCCTGTGGGAATATATTAAACCCACTCACAACTTAGGATAAAATAATTAATCATTATTTGATTAATTATTCACCCACTAGCTTAATTAGTTGGCATCCACTTGCACCTTAAAGTCAATACATGCCATCTATATCCTAGGAATGATTTATTTCCAATTTTGGGTTGATCTTGACCACCTTTTGACCATCCAGAATTAGTATATAGGACTTTACAGCAGATTTTGCTTTATTTTGCTTTTTCTGTTTTTCCTGCTTTTCTATGGATAAGATAAAAGCTAGTCAACTAGGAAATTGGGAGCTTTTGTTTCCAACCCATCCTCCATTGGTTTTTCTCCATTTTCTAGGATTAGCATGTTTTTTCCATCTCCTTGACAACTCACTCATGCTTTTTCCAACTCGTGAGGTCCTTGATAGATTTGGTAAGTGCTTTAGCCACCTATGGGGGTTTGCTATATTTTGGTAAGTCATCCTTTTTGAGCTTTATGAGTTGTTTCCATACAATTCTATTTTCCTCTGAGGGATGTACTATTTATGTACAATATTATTCATAAGTATTCAATGGAAGGATACACACCAATATTCATCTCTTCATTCATGTGATTCAGTCTCTTTTCTTCTCTCTATTTTTCCTATGTATGCTTGTGAGAATTCTTAGTAGCAAGATATATTTCCTATGCTTATTCTTAGCATCATTTCTCATAGCATTGATCTATTATTTCTACACTTCCAAGGGGACAAACTTCCCAAATTTTCTCCAACTAACATCCCCACCAACAAATATTTATTGCGCTAAAGAAACCAAGTTCAGAAGGACCGCACAGGGACTTCCAGGTTGTTTCCCAATTGCTTGATGAGGGGGTGTTACATACTTTCCTCCTTAGAAGCAAAATCATCCTCGGTGTTACATATTCTTCCAAGGTTTTGGGGTCCATTTCCCCTAAGTTCTTATTGCTTGCTATCGCATCCCTTGCGATTTTTTTTGAGCTTTGCTTTGATCATCTTCAATCTTTTGTGATTCCCGCAAGCCTTTATCATCCATAACATGTACTTTTGTGCAAAAAAACCAGGTCTTCCAAAATTTATTCAGTAAACATGTCATTATTTCATAGTTCAACTTAGAACATAAATAAACAAGTCCTTTCTACAACACAACATTTGCAATTCATGGAACATACGTTAGCCTTTGTTCATGCTTTTATCCTTATAAAAAGGCCTGATACATCATTACCATCAAAAGAATTCATAATTAACTCAATTTTACCTATATTTTTGAAGGACGTCTTTTACCTCCGTGTTGTTGCTGCAACTTTTCTCCCCAAATCTCTTAAATTTTGGGCCCCTCCTCATAGCTGAATATCGCTTCAGGTTGTTTCATCCTTGCTGTTTTTTCTGTCATGCTTTAAGTCTGGATGTTTTGAACAATTTATATACAGTCTGTTTCCAGAATTTGTTTGTGCTTGAATTCTTGCAGCGGGTCGCATAGTTGGGTTTAGTTTTGCCAATTTTCTTTGACAAGCCGTCGCTTGGAAAATGAAAGGGTCCTTGACTGTTGTTGATTTTTTAAAGGCTTTCGAACACTTATTTTTTCTGTCAAATTGGCTACTTTTGGTATTTTTACCTCCACCGTTGCGGCTCCCAAAGCAGTTTAGCGTCCGAACCCCAAATCACTCCGACATCCATTATTTATCTTCAATCGCTTGCCTGTAGCTTTTACCCTTCCGTCTATACGACTAGGAAAGCTATTGAGCTTCCGATTCAAATGTCTTTCGATGTCTGATTAAGCCCTCTCCCACCCGCATTTCGCATCATTTTAGCGCTTGTCTTTCCACCGTTACGGCTGGGAAGTCCATTTGGTGTCCGACGTCAAAGTCACCCGATATCCGATGGAGTTTTCCCATCCATAGCTTTGAATCACGCCTCTTAGTCTTCTTTTTCTTCCCGTCGTTGCGGCTGAGCCAAGCCTTTGACTCCCGATGTCAATATCCTTCCGACTTCCGCCGTGGTGCACCAGGCCATTTGTTTTGTGGAGAAGTCATTTCAGTTTATATAATCTGCCACGCTGTTTCATAGCCCAGTCCCAAATGGATAATACATGTGGGTTAATTGCAGGTGTGCGTAAGGAGCTGATGAGTGAAGATGTAGAAGAACGGTTTAGAAAAAATTGTAACGACACTGACCAGATCACTGAAAGGGCCCTCTAAGCGGAAGACAAAGTCAATAACGCTAAAGGAATGAACCTGACTACTATTCCATTACTAAAAGAATCATGAACACATACAGACAACTCAGAAAAATACGAAACGCTGGGGAGACCGAAAGGTCATGCGTTGGGGGAAACCCAAACGATTTACTGTTTTGTTTAAATACTGGAAAGGGATAAGTTACAGGGGATTTTTCCCTGGAAAAATTTGTAAACTCTTTTGCTTGTAAGAGGAACTACTTTGTTTTACAGTTAGAAAGAGCAACTTTTGCCTGTTGGAGAGAGCGAAATGTGGAATGTACCAATGCGACTAAATGAATAATGTTGAAGAGGAACTATTTCATTTTCAGCTGTGTTTCATTTACTGTGAGAGTATTTAACTTCCTGAACCTATGTTCTTGTTGAATGTTCTTCAATATCTTTTGGGATGTCTTCCACTGTGAGTAATAATGTTGTTCGTAAAATAATCGGCTATCTGGTTGTTTGAATATCTGTAATTGTTCATGTGTCTTGAATGAAGTATCAGCTATCTGTAACTCTTCATAATGCACGTACAAAATGTATTACTCACCAATAAATGATAACTCTGCTCCCTAGGGATAGTTTAGGTAGTTAGTTTATTTTCTGTGTTGTATGTGTTTTGGGTGCTTGTGAACCTTAAGATGAGAGGTAAGAACCTGCGCATCACATTGTGACTGTTCCTTGCATCTTTAGCACCCTGCATTGTTATTTGGGCACTTGCACATCATACATTAAGTCAAAAAATAGAAAAAACTCGGTGGACCGGGCCGCAACCTGTAAAGCCTTTGTTTTGTTACTTTGACCTACGGTAGCCGGATCGTAAACCGAACGGATTCCCTATACCAAACAGTCAACGGGATAGTTGGGAATGTTGATTGGGGAGAATCCCTTACTGTTGTCTCCTACAATTTTCGGGGCCTCAACAGTTTTGGTGCTAGAAGGAGGGCCGCCAATGCATGGCTGGCTGAGGAAACCTGTTTTCTCGATAATATTCCACCGATAACAGTCCTGAAAGCAGTGGGTTCCGTAATCCAATTCCAGAAGAAAGAGAAAATCTATATCCTGTTGGTAACAAAATTGTTAATGATCTGAGAAGGCATACCAGGGCATACGTAAAAAATATTGGAGGATTTCCAATCATCCCTGAATTGCCCAGAAGAGAGTATAAAAATAAAGATCGTCCTATAACAAAAGACTCAGTGTTAGTGGGAGACTGGGAAGAACTTGTAGAATCTGCTTTACAAGAGGTTATACTACCTTTGAACCAAGAAGGCCCAGAGACCCCTCACAGTTCTCTTGCTCATACTCCAGTTGGTTCACCTCCTCACTCCCCACCCAGACTCATGGAAGGAGTAAATGCTAATCCACCACCTAACCCACCTAATCCACCTCTTGCATGGAGAGCCATATCACCATTAAACCTTACACCTCCTTTACATGACCTACCTCAAGCCTTTGACAAGATGTTGCCCAAGTTTGATCCCAATGAGAAAATACTAGTAGATGATCACCTACAAAGATTTTACTTGGCAATTGAGGGATTAAGGGCTGGGGAGCATGAAGACGTGGTATGCAGACTGTTCCTGCATACCCTCAAAGGAGCCGCAGCGTCATGGTACTTTGTATTTCCTGCTAAATCTATCCCTGATTGGGATACCTTTGAAAGAATGTTCAGAAGTAAGTATGCAATTCAAAAAACTCATGCAGCTCTCATGAAAGGGCTGTGCACGTTGAAGAAAGAAAGAAAAGAAAAAGTGCACAGTTTCACTCAAAGGTTTGCAGCGTATCTCAAGAACTTCTCTAAAACAGATAAGCCTTCAGACAAAGTTCTTATTGAATACTATACTTCAGCTTTAGGCCCTGATTTGGCCATGTTTGCCAAAGGTAGGGCCAAGCCTACTCTAATAGAAACCTATGAAGAAGAAAAAGTGGTGGAAGCTGAAAGAGAGAGCATTGAAGACTATCCAGAACAGTCTGGAGAGAAAGGTATAGGAAGAAAAACCCTATTGTTTACCAAGCCTAAGGAAGAAAAGTCTCCAGATTTGGAAAATATGGCCAAAATGATGCAGAAGCTTTCTAATAAAATCATAGATATGGAGAAAGAAAAGGAAGCACAAAAGTTTTATAAGCCATATTATAAGAAAAGAGAGGATAACCACCATTCTCAGCCTCCTTCTCACAACACTGCATCTATGAACTTAACAGAGGTAGGCTTGGATAATTTTTGCACATTCCACCAACAGCCACATTCTGAGAAGAATTGTCCGCAGTGGATAAATTCGATGACGTTGGTCATGAATCAGCTGTTAGATTCTAGATTAACAGAAGAGGGAAATGAGGAAAGAAAGGAAAATTCTGCTTCCACTTCTACTCAAGAACAGGAAGAGGAAACCTTAGCATTATGAAATTCTGTCTCACTATTTGATGCTGAAGAAGAAAAGACTCAGGGGTGTAAAGGCGTTATGGAAACCAACGTAGCCACGAGGAGCCAAGGGACGGTTAGGGAAGATAGTCTTATACTCCCAAAGATTAAGAGGCTGCAGAGAAATTTTAGGAAGAGATTTCAAGACAAATCATTGGCTGATAAAATTCTAGAGTTCACTGTCACTAGCCAAGATCCTAGGCAGAGTGACGCGCAGGCCAACCCCAGTAAAGAAAATGCTGGAAAACCCCATCCCATTGAGCAGCCGATGGATTATGACATTGTGGAATATTTAAAGAAGATAAAAGTGACTGTTCCACTATTCGAAATGTGTAAAGTGCCTCAGCAAAAGGAAATACTGTTGAAAGTGCTTGAAACATTGGATGAGAATCTTCCCACGAGCAACCAACCTCAGGAAGAGGAAGAAATTGGAGAAACCAGCGTTGGAGGTAAGTCTAAAAGCAAACATCCACCTTTCCTCCTCACGTTTGAAATTTTTAATCATAATGTACATAACTGCTTCATAGACTCAGGGGCGTCAGTAAATGTTATGCCCATATCAGTCTGTAAAAAGATCAATGGGAAGCCTAAGCCATCCACATGGAGGGTGGTTCAATTGGATAGAACGGATGTGAAGGTTATTGGTGAGCTGGAAGATGTCCTAGTCCGTCTGGCATCTAATGACAAAGTGTGCCAAGTTATTAACATCGTGGTGGCTGATATACCAGATGCTTACAGTCTCATCCTAAGCAGAGATTGGTCGGCCAAATTAAATGGATATTTCACCTCAGATTGGTCACATCTGTGGTTTCCATACAAAGGAAGTCCGAACCAGATCAAGATTTTAAGAGAACCTCACATGAAGCACAATGTTACTCAACTGGAGGAGAAGAATGTACCAGTGGATTCTGTATTGGGGAACTATTTTATTGAGTTGGAACCAGGTAATTACCAAGCAGAAGAAGCTAGCAACACATCTGATACCCAGCTTGATCTCCTTTGATTCTCACAGGCTGATGAGATTGACTGTAAAATAGTAGACTTAGCAGTAGGAGTAGATTCATTTCCAGTAGTTAATGATTTTTGGACTTTATTTTTTGATGGCTCTAAGACATTATAAGGGTCAGGGGCTGGCTGTGTCTTGATTGACCCACAGAGGAATAAACATTTCCTTTCATGTAGATTAGAGTTTGAGTGTACTAATAATACAGTTGAGTACGAAGCACTGGTACAGGGACTCAAGAAGGCAATTGAATTGAAGGTAAGTAATCTAAAAGTTTTTGGGGATTCTGAAATTATTGTGAAACAAATCCGGAATCAGATACATTGTATCTCTCCCCACTTAAAAGCTTACCAGAATGAGGTATGGGATTTGCTGAAATATTTTAATGCATTTAACATTATTTCAATTCCAAGGATAAAAAATGCAGTTGCTGATCTATTGGCCACATCAATTGCTAGACTCGTACCCACTAATAATCGATGTTCTGTTGAACTGCTTTTTAGGACCTCTGTACCTGATATGATTACGAACCTCTGATTGTTCGATGATGACCAACAGATCATAGAATGTTTAACGAATGATGAGGTTTTTAAAGGAGTGATCATAGATGATGAAGAGCATCAGGCTGAGATGAAATACAATAATTTCATTCCTAAAGGAGTCAGAACGTTGGAAAAAATGTTCGATTTAAATGAAAAATTCAGAAGACCACCCAACGTAAAGACACACAGCTCATCGCTACAGTTCGAACTGATAAATTTGGGGACTGAAACAGCTCCTAAGTTCGTGAATCTCGGCAAATGCTGTTCGCCAACAGAAAGAGACAAATTCATCAGTCTATTTAAACAATATAAAGATGTTTTCGCATGGACGTACGAAGACTTGAAAACATATGACACCAGCATCATCAAGCACGTCGTTCCCATTAAAGCAGGTGTCAAGCCATATCAGCAACCACTAAGAAAAATGCATCCAAAATTGGAACCGTTGATTCAGAGCAAAGTAAAGAAATTATTGGATGCTCGAATCATCTTGAAAGTCAGACATTCTGAGTGGGTATCAAATCTAGTACCAGTAAGGAAAAAGTCTGGAGAAATTAGACTCTGCATGGATTTCAGGAACCTAAACTGTGCATCAAACAAAGATAACTATCCTGTTCCACCCATGGAGTAGCTGCTACAAATGGTTTTGGGTTCTGAATTGTTTTCGTTATTAGATGGCTTCTCTGGCTACAATCAGGTGCTGGTAGCCGAAGAGGATAGATTAAAGACAACGTTCAAAACCAAGTGGGGAACCTTTGCCTACAGAAGGATGCCCTTTGGGCTTATAAATGTTGGGGTGACATTTTAGAGGGCTATGGACATAGCTTTCCGCGGGCTGATTGGCCGAAGCGCCGTAGTATACCTTGATGATATTACAATATTCTCGAAGAGAAGGGGAGAACATGCATTTCACTTAAGGAAAATTTTTGAACACTGTCGTAAGTATGGCATTTCACTCAATCCTAAGAAGTGTGTTTTCGCTGTCACGGAAGGAAAGTTGTTGGGACACATAGTTTCAAAGTAAGGGATCTCCATTGACCCAGAAAGAATCAAGGCCATTGAACAAATCCCCTTGCCCCATAATAAAAAAGGGATGCAATCCTTCATGGGAACCATAAATTTCGTACGAAGGTTTGTGCCTGATTTCGCCCAGACTGTTAAGTTGCTGCAACATATGGTCAAGCAGAATGCACAATTCAAGTGGACTGAACTTGAGAAGAATGCTTTCAGCAAAATTAAAACTGCTGTTGCACATGCACCTTCCTTGAAAATTCCATATTTCGATAAAGACTTTATTTTATATACTTTTGCATCCGATGATTCGCTAGCAGCTGTGCTCACCCAAAAGGAAGAAGGGGGGGATGAATTCCCAATCTCCTTTATGAGTACTGGTCTACAAGGGGTTGAATTAAACTACCCAGCCATTGACAAGCAAGCTTACGCAGTATTTAAGGCAGTGAAGCAATTCAGGCCTTATATATTAAAAAATCGAACCAAAATACTAGTCCCCTACCCAGCTGTAAGATCCCTTCTCATACAGAAAGAGTTAGGAGAAAGGAGGGGCAACTGGGTAACAGCTCTCCAAGAGTACGACCTTGAATTCAAGCCATCCTCTATAGTGAAAGGTCAAGGGTTGTGCAAATTGATGAATGAAGACGGGAACAACAAAGAACAAGCATGGGAGGATGAGGCTGAATTACATGTAATGGATGTATGTCCTTTGTTTACAGCTCCTGAGTCTTGGTATAGAGACCTCATGCATTACCTGCAATTAGGGCTGTTTCCAGAGCATTGGAATTCCAAACAAAGAAGAGCTCTGCATCTTGAATCGACCTCCTATCAACTTGTTGAAGGAGTATTATTCAGAAAGAATTATGACGGGGTTCTCCTCAGATGTCTAGAAAAGGAAGATGTGAAGAAAGTAATGTCAGAGTTACATGACGGTCCTGCTAGGGGACATTATTCAGGAGACACTACAGCCCACAAAATCCTCAGAGCTGGTTACTATTGGCCTACACTCTTCAAGGATGCACATGCACATGTCAGGAAATGTGATATTTGCCAAAGGTGTGGTGGAAGACAGCCTAAAGCAGCAGCACCCCTAAAGCCGGTGATGATCATGGAACCATTCGAACAATGGGGGCTAGATATTATTGGAGAAATAAAACTGAATTCTTCTCTCCAACACAAATACATTCTGATTGCAACTGACTACTTCACTCGCTGGGTCGAAGCTGTCCCGTTGCGCAAGATAAATGAAGACGAAGTCATCAGCTTCTTACAAGACCACATCATGACCAGGTTTGGAGTTCTAGTTTTGTTAGTTTTTGATAATACCAAATACTTTTCATCAATCAAATTGACTACTTTTGCTCATGATAAAGGGATAAAATTGCATTATTCTGCTAATTACTATCCACAAGGAAATGGCCTGGCTGAATCCTCTAACAAAAATTTGATTAGGATTTTAAAGAAGACTGTGGTAGAAAACCAGAGGAGTTGGCACTCAGCGTTACCAAATTCCCTTTGGGCTGATAGAGTCATGTTACGGAGAGAAATTCCTATGGCTTGGGGTACCACTACAGACAGCTAGACTCCAGAAATCAATCTTTCCCAATATGCAATAGAAATAAAAGGTCTAACACTAAAGGATCGAACCTCATACCTTATTCTGGACGGTTGAAGTAGATCCCCGTTGAGCTTTCCAATATTCATCTTGAATTGATGTAATACTTCCTCAACAATAAGTAAAAAATACAAGCATACTATATTTCATGGTGTTAGATCTATTCTAGCATATATAATCAATAATGTAAATGCATTTGACATATTCCAATGGATACAATATTCATTCAAATACACATTACTGGACAAGAAAAGATATTTCTATTAATATGAATCAGAGATTACAAGTGACAACCTCTGACGGCATGTCTGCGAATCGGAGAAACTGAATCCCCCACTTGGGCCTCCACCACCTCAATCCTCCATCACTCAGATAGCAAGCTCACTAGCAAAGGGAAATCTTGGGAAGAACACAACAGTGCTCCAAGGGACAAAGGGATGCAGACTCAAGTATAGTTCTAGCAACAATGGACTATAGTTTCGTTACTCTCAATTCTCTCTCATGCTTTCAATGTCTCAAGGGGTTCCTTATATAGCTTTTCAAAGGGATACTGAAAGGTCGAATCCGTGCTATCTCAAGGCATATGGAAGGCCAGGATTCATATGAGTCGGATCCAAGTCAAGGAACGCTCCAAAAGGATTTGGATTATGTACACATCCCGATGTATGTGACTATAGGGAGAATATCCGCGTATGTACGCGGTTATCGGGATAAAAGCTGCGTATATCACTTTTCTTATGTTTTTATGGATGGTCAAGGATACATCAAAAGACAAAAAGTGGTCCATAGGGGCTAATGAGTCTGCAGCGGGACAGGGGAAGGCCATACAATGTGTGATTCACCTAGTGTGGTGAAATCCGCTATAACAATTCACCCCCAAGTCTGTAGTTGGAGTGTCTCCATATACCCTTGTCTACGGTAAAGAAGCCATCCTCCCTCCCAATATCATGCTACCATCTTCCATACTAGCTCAAGAGTCTAGGGGGTCTGATGATGAAGTTTTACAAATAAGAATATATAATCTCCTGAAAGCAGAGGAGGCTAGATTGAAAGCCAAAGAACGCTTTAGGCTACAACAAGAGTCAGTTAAGAGATGGTTTGAAAAGCATAAAGATGGGACAAAAGACTTTGAAGTAGGAGACTTAGTCCTCAAATGGGACCACCCCCATGATGAGAAAGGAAAGCATACCAAATTCCAACAGTTGTGGGTAGGCCCTTTTCAGATTGCAACCAAGATTGTCCTTCTACTTACAAGTTGCAAGATCTGTAGGGGTGGGAGGAGAACCTACCAGTAAATGGTTTGGTTCTCAAGCCTTATTTTTCCTGAGTTTGTTTGAATTCTTTCGTCTTGTATATAAATAATTCATCTAGCTGTCTTTTGAGTCATGTGTTTATTTTGTTTTGTTGATTTCAATAAAGGGAGCAAACCTGCGGTTGCATGGGGAACATCCGAAATTTCTGGGTTTGATAAACGTTCTGGTATCAAGCTGTGCATTGTTGTTTATATGAAAGAAGTTCTTCCAGTTTAGTCATTTTCTCGAATAATTCTGTGTGCATTGAAGTCCTACTTAACCCCTATGTAATAAACCGGATTCAGAGAGTCTCGAACACTATGTTGGGGCTCCACCCACATCACACTTAAAGTGTCCTAACGAGTGACAGCCGAAGACCCATGGAAAGGAGAAAGGTGAACAATATATTGAATATAAATGATCTCATGCCAAGAAACGAATGCCAATAGGCAAATAAAGAGTCAAAAAACTCCTAGGAAAGCATCATAAATCAAAGCAGGTGCTGAATCATGAGTACTAAGTTGCCTAAAGATCCTCTCTGTCCGTGAGCTGAAACTTAAAGTATACCACTCACACAAAAGGACACTATGGGATAGAGGATCCTGAAATAAAATTTAGTAATACAGGGCATTTAGGAGGAATCATAAGAAAAGGGACAAAAGTCCAAAAGTACAAAAGGGTACTAAAATGGCATGAGAATGAGGAACAAATGAATATTTCTGTTTACCATATGCTACAATCCTGTGGTGTCCAAAGCTATCAACCACCTGAAGACAAATTTAATAATGGAATTCATCTTCTAGCCTCAAGAGAGTTATCTGGACTTGAAAATCTTGGTTTCCACTTTCCCAAATTGGACTATTATCAATGATTGAAGGTACACACTGCTGGAATTTGAGAAATCCAGATAGCTGGAAGAATTCAGAAGGATGCATCTGTTGTTAGACAGTCTGTCACTCAAATATTAATTGCCCAGAGATCTAGGTTCACCAGGTAATCACCAGTTGTTGCTGCTACAACTTTTCTCCCCAAATCTCTTAAATTTTGGGCCCCTCCTCATAGCTGAATATCGCTTCAGGTTGTTTCATCCTTGATGTTTTTTTGGTCATGCTTTAAGTCTGGATGTTTTGAACAATTTATATGCAGTCTGTTCCCAGAATTTGTTTCTGCTTGAATTCTTGCAGCGGGTCGCATAGTTGGGTTTAGTTTTGCCAATTGTCTTTGACAAGCCGTCGCTTGGAAAATGAAAGGGTCCTTAACTGTTGTTGATTTTTTAAAGGCTTTCGAACACTTATTTTTTCTGTCAAATTGGCTACTTTTGGTCTTTTTCCCTCCGTTGTTGCGGCTCCCAAAGCATTTTAGCGTTCGAAGCCCAAATCACTCCAACGTCCGATTCTTATTTATCTTCAATCGCTTTCCCGTAGCTTTTACCCTTCCACCGATACGACTGGGAAAGCTATTGAGCTTCCGATTCGAATGTCTTCCGACGTCTGATTAAGCCCTCTCCTACCCACATTTTGCATCATTTTATTGCTTGTATTTCCACCGTTACAGCTGGGAAGTCCATTTGGCATCCGACGTCAAAGTCACCCGATCTCCAATGGAGTTTTCCCACCCACAGCTTTGAATCGCGCCTCTTAGTCTTCTTTTTCTTCCCGTCGTTGCGGCTGAGCCAAGCCTTTGACTCCCGATGTCAATATCCTTCCGACTTCCATCGTGGTACACCAGGCCATTTTTTTTGTGGAGAAGTCGTTTCAGTTTATATAATCTGTCGCTCTATTTCATAGCCTAGTCCCAAATGGATAATACACGTGGGTTAATTGCAGGTGTGCATAAGGAGCTGATGCGTAAAGATGTAGAAGAATGGTTTAGAAAAAATGGCAATGACACCGACCAGATCACTGAAAGGGCCCTCAAAGCGGAAGACAAAGTCAATAATGCTAAAGGCACGAACCTGACTACTGTTTCGTTACTAAAAGAATCATGAACACATACAGACAACTCAGAAAAATATGAAACGCTGGGGAGACCGAAAGGTCATGCATTGGGGGAAAACCAAATGATTTACTGTTTTGTTTAAATACTGGAAAGGGAGAAGTTATAGGGGCTTTTTCCTTGGAAAAAATTGTAAACTTTTTCGCTTGTAAGAGGAACTACTTCGTTTTACAGTCAGAAAGGGAAAATTTTTCCTGCTAGAGAGAGCGAAATGTGGAATGTACCAATGTGACTAAATGAATAATGTTGAAGAGGAACTATTTCGTTTTCAGTTGTGTTTCATTTACTGTGAGAGTATTTAACTTCCTGAACCTATGTTCTTGTTGAATGTTCTTCAGTATCTTTTGGGATGTCTTCCACTGTGAGTAATAATGTTGTTCGTAAAATAATCGGCTATCTGGTTGTTTGAATATCTATAATTGTTCATGTGTCTTGAATGAAGTATCAGCTATCTATAACTCTTCATAATGCACATACAAAATGTATTACTCACCAATAAATGATAACTCTGCTCCCTAGGGGTAGTTTAGGTAGTTAGTTTATTTTCTATGTTGTATGTGTTTTGGGTGCTTGTGAACCTTAAGATGAGAGGTAAGAACCTGCACATCACATTATGACTGTTCCTTGCATCTTTAGCACCCTGCATTGTTATTTAGGCACTTGCACATCATACATTAAGTCAAAAAATAGATAAAACTCGGTGGATCGGGCTGCAACCGGTAAAGCCTTTGTTTTGTTACTTTGACCTACGGTAGCTGGACCGTAAACCGGATGGATTCCCTATAACAAACAGTCAACGGGCTAGTTGGGAACGTTGATTGGGGAGAATCCCTTACTGTTGTCGCCTGCGATTTTTGGGGCCTCAACATTCCGGTACTTAGATGCTTTAACTAGTCCTCAACTCGAGATAGACATTTCTTTCACTCGCAAGTTAGCATAATCTCTTTCACATAATTTCAAGTAGTAACCTTTTTAAATTTACCATTCACCCTCACCCTTGAGGGAATTTTCCTGCTTAAGTATTCATAACACTTACACCTTCAATCATTCAACAATCTAGTTATTAGTAAAATCGTTAATATGTGTTTTATTGTTTCATCGTGAAGTTGAATAACTTTCAGCAACAATTTTCTTGATTAACAAACTCTCACTTGAGTCTTTCATCTTTTACAGATCTATGTTGAACATAGAACTCTCTCTTGAGTTGCTAACACCAATTGGACTTACAAGCTTAAAATTTTGAGGTTACTCTCCCTTATGATTGCTAGTAAAAAAATTTCCCCTCAAAAACATCAAACAACGTCCTACTTTCTAGATGTCAACTTTGTGCCTAGGTATTTCCATTGATATCACAAACTCTTTCATAATTCCCCTCAAGCCTCCTCACTTGAGTCCAAGAATTTCTTTTCCACCCAGCCTCCTACTTGGGTCCAGGAAAAGTTACTTTATCATAGTAGAGTTGGATCCTCAATTTTTCCTCTTGGTGTTCCCTCAGAGAAAGGTTATTTCCCCCCAAGCCTTCATGCTTGAGTCTAGGAAGTTCTTTCCCACTCATCCTCCTGCTTGAGTCCAGGAAAATTTATTTTATCCATTTATTGTTTTTTTTTCTTCGTACATTTGATATTTACAACATGCAAAAATAATATCAACTAGGTTCATATGGTTTTTCTTACTCATGATTTAACAAGTATGTTGATGAGTTTCATTATCTATGTTCAGATTCTTACCATATGCTTACCATGCATAACACATTGTGCTCTTGTCTTTCATTAAGTTCCAAGAATATTGGTCATTTACATGATCATCCGCAATAAGCATCCTCTTTTTGTTCTTATCACGACTCTTTGTATTTTTACTTTTACTAAGTCTTGGTACCTACAGCTACTCCGAACAATGACAGTGATGATGACACATAATAGATTCTAAAAGAAATGATCCTTTACATTTTATCATGAAGATCATTTTGGATTAACTCCTCTATAACTTACATTCATCATCCTCAACATTTTATTGGAATTTCATAATTCGTTACTTTCAGTATTTTGTAAAACATATGCAATCGTTTCCATAATGCTTCAATTTCCTTTGGTTTACACCTTTTATCCTTTGTGGAGGACTACATCAATAAGTCATTCATTTAGTGATTTTTAATGTCTATGACAATGTATAATTATAACCAAAAATAAACTTAGCTATGATTTACAATGAGGTCTTGCAGTAGAAATTTGATATCAACTTAAACTGCCGAGAGTATATAATTTATTGTGGTTAATAACATAAGGTCATGCTCATAAAGATCACATTAAAAACTGTCATAAATTGAAACAAAAATCAAGAGCTCCATAGACTAATATCATAACCTGGTCGTAGGCTAAGATATTTTTTGTTAACTAAATATTTAGGAATATGTAAATCTCACCCAAGGTATATGGAGAGAAGGTTCCAAAAAAAAAAAAATTTCACAGAGCTTTTACCATGCAACCTGATATACTCTAGTCATCAAAGAATTTTAATGTCTCATTCAAAATTTAACTTTATTTAGCTTACATGTTGCACAATAACTCTTATGCAAACTATTTTCACAAACAGTAATTCAAAGAGTACATAACTTACTTGTGTATACGCAGGTCCATTTGGCCGTAGTGTTTGAACTTGAGGCTCTAATACCATTTGTAACATTCTCGAAACTCCTCAATGTAAATTATGAGAAAATGGGGGTAAATTTTTTGTTTTTACTATAACCAACAAGTAACCCATGTTAATATGTCAATGCTTCTGCCAATGCTCCTCCTCCTCAGCAAGAGGAGCATCTGTTCAGTTCAAACTTGCCCGTGGGGGGTTGATTTTCATGGATTTCGGGATTAAGGTTGGATTAGTTTTCTATTTCAGTCATATTGTAAGTAGAAGGGGCCCAGTTATCTTTGTTTTGACATAATTGGGGAGGGTTGTGATTTTTGGTTGCAATTTGGCTTCGATGGTAGGCATGCTAGTCGGTTGTAAGTAGGAGTGACCTAGTTATCTATGTTTTGTTGTAATTTGGGACATGTTTTGGGTTCTTGTTGTAATTTGGATTCATTTGTAGGCCTGATAGTCAGCTATAGCTGGAGGAATTTGGGGATAACTTGTTTGAGCCTCGCAGATGTCAGTCTGGTTTGGTCTAGTTCACCTAGCAGACCAGGATTGTTTGTAACACCATTTTGTATATTAATAGAATGTTTACCTGCTTATTGGTTAAAAAAAAAAGTAACCGATGTTAATCTCTTGAGATTGTGAAATCACATAATTGTAAAAACTAACACACACATTAAAAGACTAACATCACAAGTTCTCATGATTTTATTTGAACTCTCTGGTCGTACTTCATCTTTCTCACATTGTAAATATTACTAAACTTTACCCTAATCTAATGCCATGGTAATCAGATCTTATAAATTATTAATTACTTACATATAAATCCATATATTGAAATCAAAATGTTAAACAAAGGGTATTGAACCATTTAACTATCCAAAAAGCTTTCCTTCATAAAATATATACCTTTAACTATATACTTGCGAGTAGTTTTCATAGACCATTGTACAAATAAAGATAATGTATCATAAGCATTTATTGTGCATCATCCATACATTAAATACCATCATGAAAATGAGTATATACAAACATAAAACATAGAAAAAAAAGAGAGACATCATACATGTGGTTCACCCCTTTCATGAGGCTACGTTCCCCAAATCTTGTTAGTCTTTATATTATTTTATCAAAAGAAGATTTACAATTTCGTGGCACACCCACTGCCAATCTCTTCTACCGAGAATACTTGTCAATTACCAATTTCCCCCTTTGTAAGGTTTTCCTCCTAGTATAAGGCTCAATATACAAAAACTATTCAAAGGCATGGATAATTGAAATCCAATGCTGATATATTCTCAATATATAAAAACTATTCAAAGGCATGGATAATCGTAATCCAATGCTGATATTTTAATATACACAAAAACTATTCGAGAGCATGGATATTCTTAAATCAATGCTGGTATATTCCTTATATTCAAAAACTATTCAAAGGCATGGATAATTGTAAATCAAAGCTGGTATATTTTCAATATACAAAAACTATTCAAAGGCATGGACAATATTAAATCAATGATGGTATATTCTCAATATCCAAAAACTATTCAGTAAATCAAAGCTGATATATTTTCAATATACAAAAACTATTCACAGGCGTGGATAAGCTTAAATCAAAGCTGGTATATTTTCAATATACAAAAACTATTCAAAGGCATGGATAAACTTAAATCAAAGGTGGTATATTTTCAATATACAAAAGCTATTCAAAGGCATGGATAATATTAAATCAATGTTGGTATATTCTCAATATCCAAAAACTATTCAAAGGCATTGTTAATCGTAAATTAAAGCTGGTATATGTTCAATATACAAAAACTATTCAAAGGCATGGATAAACTTAAATCAAAGCTGGTATATTTTCAATATACAAAAACTATTCAAAGGCATGGATAATATCAAATCAATGCTGGTATACTTTCAATATACAAAAACTATTCAAAGGCATGGATAGTCTTAAATCAATGCTGGTATATTCTAACTATTCAAAATCTATTCAGTAAATCAAAGTTGGTATATTTTCAATATACAAAAACTATTCCAAGGCATGGATAAAATTAAATCAAAATTGGCATATTTTAAATATACAAAAAATATTGAAAGGCATGGATAATATTAAAATCCTTACCACGATGGAAAGCTCTTTTACATCCATATTAGTATTTTCAGTGATGAAATCTTCTTCCATGGCCATCCCTCATACACGTTTCTCTGTTCTTCGGCAAATTAATTTGAAGATTCAAATGAAATATTTGAGCTATTGTGAAGTCTTTCAGATCCCAAGATGGCTATTCCTCACTGTAACATTGCTATTCTTGTATGTCAAGGATCAATTCGAGCAATGCTCCAAAATAAAATAAAATAAAAAATCATTGTTCTAAGACCTAAAGATAGAATCATTAGAACAATTGTGTTGGAATTGGGGTTTAACGATCAAAATCATGTCATAGTCCCAAAGATTGTGTACACCGAAAAACCAATGTATATAGTAGTTTTGTATTCTACATCTTAATCTATAAAAAAAATCTAAGAAATACTTTAGCAATAACATTTCATATCTTATGATTCACAAACATACGGGAAGAAGCAGAATCCAACAGCTGTGCATAGAACTACATTCAATAAAATATGACATAAGTAGGACTTAAAAATACGAAAGCAGACAACCGAACTACCAATTGGATCACAATTAACAAAAATTACATTTCCTAAAAATGAAAGAAAATACCAAACTATTCCCCCGTGGCTTGATCCAATCAAACAAACTTTGCCGCACACAATCTACGGAATCCCAACATGATAAAAAATATCAAAAGGTTGCAAAACAAAGAACGCTACATAAACAATCTTTGCCGCACACAGTCTATGGAATCCCATCATGATAAAAAATATCAAAAGGTTACAAAACATAGAAAACTACATCCAAATCACAAACCCTTAATAACAAGACCAACTACTTACCAGAGCATGCCTCCCTTCGGCGTGAAATGCAAGCTTCCGCTGATGTTGGGCTTGAGTGTAAAGTTGTTACAAATAATTGGAAGCACTGCAGAAGGTGGTATACATGGTATTCTCAACCTCATCCAGCCATGTGTCCTCTGACTTCCTTTTCTTTTCCATTTCTTCCTCTGGAGGCCTAGTTCCTCGACCCAAGACCTCAAATTTAACTTTAGCAACAACCTAAAATATGGTCTTGTATTAGATCCACATTTCGTAGTTGATATCCCAGGGCTCGCGGAATTTAGGACTACCATTAAAAGCCGAACGGAAGTTAACCTCTAGCTATCTCTTTTGACTTGATCAAAGCTATTCAGGTTTTTCTTCCTTCCTCCTCTTTCACTCCTCTCTCACATCAATTTGTACGATTTGAAATCAAAACCTCAGGTTACCAAGGTTTCCAAATGGCGAGGGGTTAGTTGACACATTCCCCTTCCAAGGGGACAAACTTCCCCAATTCTCTCCAACTAACTTCCCCACCAACAATTCTTTATTGCGCTAAAGAAACCAAGTTAATAAGGACTGCATTTTAATTTCAGGGCCTTCCAGGTTGTTTCCCAGTTGCTTTCTAAGGGGGTGCTACAAATATCTATTTTTTAAAATAAAAATTTAGGTCCCAAAGTTTTAGAGGGTAAAATGAAGTTAAGATACTACAAGGAGGACATTAACCTTAATATAGAAGACTAAAAATATATCTATATTCTAACCTAGATCAAAGAAGAAAACTAACATCAGGGGAGGCAGATGTGAGGGGGGGGGGATTATTTTTTTTATCCTTGAGGAAACATTGTAAATACCTATGCTTGGGGAATTGAAAACCAAACCAATAATGAAGTGGAATGGCTCTCAATTCACCTCGGCCTAGAACTGGCAGGTAAGTCTAAAATCTCAAAGCTCATAGTCTTTGGAGACTAAAGGCAGGTCATTTAGAAGATGAGATCAGGATACAAACATGGATCTACTAGTTGTCAAATAATCTATGATTGGATTTGTTGTCAAAACATTATTCCACAAGTCCTCTTTCTTCACATCCTTAGGGAAAATAACGGTTCTGCAAATAAGCTCATCGATCATGGTGCTAGAAGTCAGCAAGGAATGGTTGAGTTCAAAAATCATTTGAAGTCATACAAGAATTTCCCCTAGACATACCACAAATCACATAACATATAAGATAAGGTTGGATGCAATAGGAAACGAGCCCTCCCTTAGGCCTCCTACTCATGGTGACGAATTGATTTTTCCCATAATGCATGGCTCTCCTCTAACATATGGAGATACCCTCCATGAGACTGCAATAGGAAATAGGCCCTCCCTTAGGCTACCTACTCATGGTGATGAATTGATTTCTCCCACAATGCGTGGCTCTCCTCTAACATATGGAAGTACCCTCCACAAGACTGCAATAACTTTGTGTCATCTCTGGTAGCTACTCGGTGTTTTGAGAAGATGGTCAGCACGAAGCATGGATGCCTTAAACAACAAAGACCCTTCCCATTCATTGTTTCCAGGTTTAGAGGGGAACAAATTTCAACGATTCAATGGAAAACATGATTAAGGCATTGTGCATCATTTGCAGGTCTTGTTTTTAGACCTCTCATGGGCATCTAAAGACAGGGTTTAGAGAACAATGGAAAACAAAGGAGGAAACTCTAAAATCATCGGCCTCAATGAGATTCGGTGTTCCGAAAAACATAGAAGTTGCATCTAATATAAAATATATCGCCAATCAAATGGGTTGCCACGATTCGAGAATTGATGATAATGAACGAGACCTCAAGGAGATGATAGGTATTGTAGATATCATTAATGAAAAAGTTATGAAAATGGCCTGAATGACCTAGTGCAGTCACTTCCAAGACTCCTCGGACCAACGTGTTCACCCAATGGAGGAAACTTTGGTTATCTATCTCGCTCTTGGGAATGAAGGAAAGAAAATGTAGTGTTCCGACCCTGTCAATATTAGATGTTTTTTTTAATTTTGCTTAGTCATCAGTTTGTTAAAATTTACCCTTTGAAGGTTTTTCCAGTCTTTAGGATGTATGAAAGGAATATTAGGATTTCTCTCTTAAGTGTAATTGTTTTAGTCCTTATTCTTCTCAAAACTTCATGAAACCCTAGTTACATTTTTGTATTGAATGGTTGCGTACAACCTTTTTTTCAAACTAATATATATTCTTGGTTTCTGTTAAAAAAAAAGAAAAGAAAACTAACATAGCCAAGATAAGAACAAAGTCTCATGAGCTTCCAAGTGAAACAAAGGGATATACAATTCGTAAAACACCTTGGGAGGAAAGGATTTTCCATCTTTGTGAATCTAAGAGCATTGAGGATGAAAGTCACTTCCTCTTAGAGTGCCCCACGTACATGCACATTATATCATAGTTCAAATATATATATATCATAATTCTAACCTCTCTAATCTTCTAACTATTCAAAACTATGGTGACCTCCATGCACTTCTCTCTAAGCTTTTTAAGCATAGAAAGAAAGTGTTACAGCAAATCAAGTAATTTCTTAAGGTATAGTAGAGCAATATTGGTCCACTAAGTGGAATTTAATCATTAAAACCATCATCATCATATAATTAAATTGATAAATATTAATTTATATAAACTTTGATTAAAAAACAATAAAAATATAAAAATAGCATAAATTTTTGTCTACTAAATTAAAAAAAAATCACATTTTGTTGGATTTTCTCCCTCCAAGGATCTTGACCGAGGTTCAGTCCCTTCTATTAAGCACAACAAAGCCCAATATATCAGCCTGAAATAGCATAGATCAGTTTGGAGCAAATAGGACGCATATGTAGTCTCACCCGATATATCTCTCTTGAATGGGTAACTACCAGAACCACGTTTCTGCAGTTGAGTGGGGGAATTTCTAGTACATTTTCCTCTTACCAAGGTTCTCAATGAAGCCTATGGGTGGATTATAAATG
The DNA here is from genome assembly GCA_001517045.1 of Pseudotsuga menziesii. Lineage (NCBI taxonomy): Eukaryota > Viridiplantae > Streptophyta > Pinopsida > Pinales > Pinaceae > Pseudotsuga > Pseudotsuga menziesii. The sequence continues at coordinate 67,020 of LPNX010758513.1, read as the reverse complement.
TGCACTATGAACAATTATACCAAGGTTATTATATCAACAATCGTTATGCAACATGATCGTGTTCAACTGATATTATGTGATTGGTATATATCTATTCATTTATAAGCAAATATATAACTATCCATTCAAGACCACAATTATACATATAGCTCAAATGCATGCATCATTCAAACATATACATAGGATATAACATGGAAACCCATCAGGGAAAAAACCACAAAGGTGCTCTTCACCTGGAATGAGGAAATATATGCACCTTTCATCTGTGCACTAAGTTACACAATTTGTTCTAGATATTCTTTGCCTACATAGTCTTTCCTCCTCTCATGCTCTCTGATATTCTCTCTAATCTCTTCTACTCAACTCTACTAATGATCCACACACAGCCTAGATAGACTCAACCTTCACTACTCTTCTACACACTTAGCTAGAGATTCTTCAACCCCTATGCACTCAACAATACTAACAGACATCAACACAGAGCCAACAACAATCTAGAGACTAACATGATTCTAAATACACAATTGAGAAGCTACAATGAGAGTCTAACTAGAGTCTAATAACACATAACCTACATACATATTGTGTTCCTTCTTTTATAGACTTATTACAGACTCATTACAGACATGTTACAAACTCGTTACAGACTCGTTACATGTTTCTTTCTCAGCCGACTTCCTACATCCAGCCTATAGGTTGTATTTCCTATTAACACCTAATGGGAGGCACTAATGAACTGACTTACAAAGATACCTTCATACGAGCATTTTCTGTCGGCTTTAGCCGAACTTGTACCCATGATCTTTTAAGGCCTGTCATACGTGCATTTTCTGTCGGCTTTAGCCGAACTTGTACCTATGATATTTTAAGGCTTGTCACTTTCTAAGCATTATGCCTTACTGTCATTTTCCAATCGTTATGCTACTTGCATGCCTTATGATACTATTATTCTGCTGCACCTTCCCTCATCGCACTTTCCTCTATCGTGGCTTCCTCTTCTAGCATAGCTTCATCTTCTGTTGCACCTTTTCCTTCTTCTTCATTCTATTCACTGCTCCTATAACAACTTCCTTTATCTTCTTTCTCTTCTTTCTCTTCTTTCTCTTCTGTCGTTGCCTATGACGTAGCTCTTTCTTCTTCTTCTTTATCTCTTCTCCATACTTAGGAATAATTCTAAGTGAATTCTACCTTTCTATACCTAGGCCCAATATCCCCCCAACACTCACATGTGGCTCATCTTGAGCCACTTGAAGCTATTCCTCCATGTCTTTCCTTTCCCTGATTTTACTCTAAAAATATTCCATGATTTCCAGCACTTGCTCTTCTTCTACTCGCACTTCTTCTTCTTTCTTCTGCAATTTCTCCACCATGTCACAATTGATTTGTTTTGGCATGATATTCTCTCATGATTCCTCTACATTGTGCACCTTCTGACTGATTCCTACAACTCTTTCTGCTTCAACCTGAAAATCTTCCACCTTTTTCTCATGGTGTTGTTGTTGTGTGCACACCACTATTATTTTCTGTTGTAATTTCCTCATCTTTGTTTCCTCAGCAATTTTCTGTGCTAAGGGTAGTTGCTTCATGTAATTCCTTATCTGAGTGATATTTAATTCCAACACATTTAAATCACTTGCAATCTTCTATGATTGCTCATCATCCATTAGGGCTTCCCAAGTTTGAGAGACTTGGTCGATAGCCTTAGCACATACTTCTTGGGCTTCTTCTAATTTCTTCACAGCTTCAATTGTTGCTTCTCTTATTTTCTCCATCACTTATGGAGGTGTGCTTGGTTTTACCTGCTCCTCAAGCTTTGTAACCTTCTTCTTAAGTTCAGTCACTATCTTTCCAAGTCCAATGACCTTGTCTTTGACCTGCATTTCTAGTGCGATTTCAACATATTCAATATTTTAACAATATAGGTTTATGATATTCTCAAGTTTTAGTTTACTTTATTCTCCTTCCTTTACTTTTTGCTTGGTCTTTTGTATCTTTTCCCTTATTTTTTTAATAACCTGCTCGGATTTCTTCGCCTCTTTATTGAGGGCACTTTCTATTAATCTAATTTTTTGGACTGCAACTTTTTGTAATGCATATACTTCCTTCAGTCGCATATTTGAAAAATCTATGAGTACCTGAACACCACTTATGGCCACTTCATTGGACACTGGGGTTCCCAAGTCCAGTACTTCTCCTAGAATTTGTACCCTGATTTGGTGGTCCAACGTTGGTCTTTGGGGTTCTGGTGCTTCAAAAGGACCAAGTTCATCCTACGACTCTGGTACTTGGGGCACACAATCCACTGCGATTTTAACCTGTTCAATCATTTTACCAGTTCATTCAGTCAATTTGTAATATTAGTAGTAAAATCACTCTGCTTCTTGCCAAGGCCATGGAAACTTGCTTAGGAAGATTCTTGTAGTTCTTCTGGTAATGGTGTGAACTCTTCATCATCCATGTCAAAGGTATTGGATTGCTTATTAGCATTTCATTTCTTACACTTAGGTTTCCTTTGTTTTGCTGCATCTTTCTCTCCCTATTGTTTTTGCATTTTCAGTGATGGCTCCTCAGGAGGAAAATTAGACTTAATCTTATCTGCCTCCCTACCTTGTTTGTCTTTCCTGGGGTTTTTTTCTTAATTGATCTCTTTTTCCCTTGCTTGAGCTTCTGGTGCTTGTTGGCTTCATTCTTGTGACCAGTCAATGAAAATGGTTTCTAAGTCATCTTCCATTAATAAAAATTACGGCATCAACCACTAATGATATGGGTCCCTCCGTGGTTGGATGCAAATATAGTGTGGACCAATTTGAAATCTGATAATTTGTCGAAATTGAGAAATAATGTTCGCATTAAGTCTCATCTAGTGCTTCACTAGATGCTTTAAGGCTTCACTATGTACGAAGAATTCAATGTTAATATATGTTTGTCTGTTCTTGTCTGTCAAGAACCAGAGGTTCTGGTATATTTCTCCTTTGCAACTTATGGGTAAATCTACTAGCTGGTAGTCTGTTGGATCAGATAAAACAACAAATGAAATTAAGATCAACATCCAAGAGTAATAGAAAGAATTACCTTCTTCTCGTGATCAAAATGCATCTTGTAACAACTCATTGAGCAAATAATGTGACCAATTGATTTGGAATCCTTCTACATAGAGTGTAGCTAGCGCGAATGCACCTACAGTACACTGATTTGGACGAGATGTTCGCCACACCTTCCATGACAATATCGTTGCTGATAGCTGAACAACAGGGTCATTAATGGATGAAATTGAGAACCTTCTGTTGGCCCTGACTAGGTCATACTTATCCTTGAAATTCATAGTTAGGGCTTGGTATTTTTTCTTCATCAAAATTGTTAGGGTCTTCTCTTGCTCATGGAGAGCCTATAATTATTGAAATCAGGTCAACATCAACCAAGTATGGTTTGTCTAGTCGTAGGAATCCTCCGTGAAATACTACGAGTAGATGCTTTACATAATTTTTCACTTATGTGCTTCTTTCGAAGTGTGTCATGAATAGTAATGACAATAAACCAGACTATTACAGTCCTTTGACACATTTCATTGCAACAAAATGGTTTGGTGAGTCAGGCGTATCTTTGACCAGTTTCATGTAGTTCTTTCTATCCATAGCTCTTAGTTTTTTGTGTCATGATCTTTAAAGGATAACCTGTGTAAATTTCGCATAATATACTGCAGTACTTTAATTCCTTTTGGTAGTCTGGGTGCTACTAGTGTAGCACAATTCTTTCTTGGGATGTGAACCTTTGGTGCATCCATCCTCTTTGGTGGAGTATATGGTGGGAACAAGTTTTTGGTTTCAAAGTCTTCTTGATTCTCCTCAACTGGTGGAGTTGTTGTTTCTTTTTCCTTTCTCTGTTTCTTCATTTCTTCTTTCCTTTTGAAGTTGGTGAGAGTCTTGGTTAATTTCCTCAGGTCAACACAAATTCTCACTTCACCTGAAGTTTTCTTGTCTTGCATTACAATTGGACTGATCCATTCTGATTCTTCAATAGGTTCTATCAAAACTGCCTCCAATATTCAGTCCAATTCACCTTTAACTTTTTTTTTGTAGTGTGGGTTTAATCTGTATAGTTGCTGCTTGACTGACTTTGTGTCGGGCCTCAAAGGTATCTTCATCTCACCAAAGTCCCTGACTATACCGTTCATCTCAGAAAATTTTGTAGGGAACAAATCCTGAAATTCATGTAGTAAGTCAGTGATCTTTCCCACAGTCTCATTGGCCCAGTAGTCTCCCATATTGGAAAATTTTTGGTTTTTAGACGAGCCAATATTTACTTTGTTGATCTTGAGAGGACTTAGGAATTGGTTATTAGACATACCAGCTCCTTACACTACGTGCATACCTTCTGACTCAGGTATGTTTATCTCAAGTGTATCATCATCATCTAGTTCTCCTGTAATGTTGTAACATTCCATCTAGTGATGGATTGGTGTGCTACATTGATGGTAAATGGTAGTTGCGACCATGATTTCTTTGAATATATTTTCCTTGATTATTTATAGCACAACATCGTCTATCAGGAACTCAAATTTCTGGGTGAAGCTTGTAACTAAACCTTCCCATTTGACAGTTCCCCTTCTTATTTCAATTGATGTGTACCAATTTCTTGGTACCATTTCCAATGTGTGGATAAATCAATGAACCCACTCCTATCGTGGGTATTCTTTCCATTTCCCTCGACAATGATCAATATGCTCCACAGGATTTGTTAGTCATGTATACTTCTGATCAGAATAACTGATCTATTCTCCAAATCTGATCTCCATTAATCTTCTACATTTTGGCCATTTGAGGATAGATTGTTTATGTGCACCCCACCATCTAGCCAGCGCAGCCTTCAGCACAAAGTCCAAAGCAGACAATCGCTGGTATTCTGTAACTTTTTCTTCAAACTCCACTAAAAAATATACAAGTTTGGGTAATCCTTCATATGTAGGCATCTCTCTTGCTTCAACTCCTACCCTTCGGAAATATCTTGTGATTCTTGCACATATGCTCATGGAGGCTTCATGTAACCTGTTTTGCCAATTTTCCAGTGAATCAATTAAATCAGATGTGTAATAAATTACACTCCACCAATTTAGTTTCCCATCAATTGTTGGATTTATATAATCTTATCTTGAAGACATGATATTATACTATTGATCTAAGTAGTTTCCTTGGCCTTCATCATTTACAGGCTCAACATATCTCTGCCCTTCAAGCGGATCAATTGGCGCAACCACCCTTAGTTTAGAATATTCAAATGATAAGATAATTTTCTTGAAATGTATAATGGTTTGGTTTTATATTTCCCAATTAATTCCCGGAAGTGCAGGGTATGGATTTGTATCATCAACAATGTCCATTACTTCAAAGTTGGCATATATTTTTAAGCCTTTGACTTCTACATGAAATTGAGTTAATCTACCAATTGGTAGAACCTTCGACTAGTTCGCAAGACTTAATTGAATGGGAGATCAATCAAGTCGCGGCTTATTCATGCTCTCCCACATTTGTCTTGTTAAAATGTTAACATTCTATACCAAATCTAGTATGATATAATCCATATCATAGTCTCATATCTGCAAAGTCAATCGCAGTTCTTGGCTTGTTTTTAATCTCTTCCCAATGTGGTTAACTATTTTCTCAGGTCACAGGTCATCTGGGGTTTCCTCTATTAGTGATGGCAGTTCTGTGACAACATCTTTATCATTGATTAGTGCTAAAAAACTTTTGAAAAATTCTTTAAGATTACTAACCTTTTTCATTGGTTTCTTTGTGATTAGTGGTTCAAATCCTTCGGTCATGTTCTTGATTTGTCTAGATGTCGATGGTTGATTAGCATCAACAAAATCTAGTCGCACATCCAAGAAGACTTCTTTCTCCTTTTGGACATCTAGTGGGGATTTCTTTTGTGTCATGGGTCTCACCTATGGTTGTCCATGTTGTGTATTTTGGTATGCACCTATCACAACACCTCCTCTCGTGACTACAACAATGTGAGGTTCTCTTGGCCTGAACATAAATAATATGAATGTTTTGGTTGGGGTTTGGATTCTGATTCTGCAACAGATTGGGATTTATGACAGTTCTAGCCTTCCATTTTGTAATTAGTTGGAGACATTGTTCAACAATGTGATCAAATTCTTAACAATATGTACAATTTTTTGCAGGACTTTGACAATCTTGGGAAAAATTTCATTGCTTCCCATAGTTATAGCATATGACTTGGCCTCTTCCGCGACCAAATCCTCCTCCTCCTTGTGGTTGTCCTCGGCCTCGAAATTTTCCAGCACCCTTTGCTGAGGGTATTGTTGTTGTTGTGGATACTGATTTTGCTGGTATTGCGGCTTAGGATACTGTGGTTGTTGATATTTTGGTGGTGGATATTGAGCATGATGATACTAAGGTTGCACTCATTTAGATTTCATATTCTCATCATTTTTCATCAAGTATGTATCCACGGTCTTTTCCTACAACAGTTGAAGTGATCTACAGTATTTTTCATCGTGACCTATTGATTTACAAAATTTACAATACAGACTAGCTGGTGCACTTACAATATTCTATAAATACAGTCATTCTTCCTACTTATGTCCTCTAGTATGGCATATTACACCAAGGAATCCCTTGGGTGTTTATCGGGTTCGAAACTGCGACGTAGTTCATGAGCGTAGGGAAATTATCTTTATGGTGTTCATTTCTTCGGCATCTTGTACACCATAGTTCTTCTTGAACTTCCTTGCCTCTCTTAATGTCTTGGAGATGCACCGTAAGGTTGGCCAGTTGCGACTAAATTTGCATCGTTCCTGTGACATTATCTCCAACCGGCGAGGATTCTAGTTTCATTGCTATCTTTAGATATTCTATCTGTGACACAATATTCTGTCACATCAACGGGGTTCAGATGTGTGGAAACAAGGAGGCAATGAACCACTCTTTATGTTATACGTACGACATTTAGAAACTTACTTTGTCCATTAATGTTTTAAATCTTTAATCAAAGTCCTAGACATACTATGTCGGTAGCTGCTTCATTTCTTTTATCGCAGTAATGCATTGGGATTGAGACTTTGGATTTCTAAATTCATATATCATGCCCACTCGAATCTCATTGAGTGTTTTCTAGACAACTCTGACTGGAACTATTGAAAATTTCATGTACCAGTCAAGCACTCGACCTTGCAGAGTCATGATCATCTATGCTTTCTTGATATTCTCATCCTGGATATGTGGTAGAGTCCACATAGCTTCACATAGGAACCAATGTTGTTATGGGTACTCCAACCCATTTCCATTGAATATTGGTAAGTTAATGTAAGCTCCAACCATTGTATTTATTGCTAGTACAGTCAGAACAAAATTTTGGCTAGTCAGACTCCCTTGTCTGCTATTTACATCATTATTACTACTAGTATTTACGAATGCACTTGGATTTAAGCCTCTAGATCTTACCTCTAACGATGTGTGCGGTGTTGTAGGCAAGTTGTAACCACGTTCTTGATCTAGAGCTTCAGTTGACTCTTCTGAATCTTGATCTTTTCTTGAAAATAAACTGGAACCTCCCTATTATCTCAATGATTCTTATCAAATACCATAAACCGTCGATTCATCCAGTGGTCTCTCCATGGTTGGAATGTGCACTAGTTCATGAAAATACATTTTTTTCTTAGATTAAGTAGTTGGTTGGTTCTAGGGTCAATGAACAACTAAACAATGGATTATGTAGTGATATTCAATTTGTTGACCTCTACCTTACTAATTCCATTTTATTATAAATATCTCATAGTAACCCTATATTCAGATATATCATATAATTGGTCATGGACATGGCCAATAAAAACAATGATTGTGTCAAGTGAAGTGACCAATATAATGCAATATGGTTCTCTTATGTTCCTAATCTCCCTAATTAATCTCTCAAAATACTCTTTGCAAATAGCTAATAGATGTTGGTTTTCTTGGTGGATCTAAATGAATTTTTTTTTGCATTAGTAGAGGAAGAATATAAGTCACAACAACTTCAGGGAGTGGAGAAATATAGAAATAGGGATGGACATTTTTTATTTGTTTTACATAGAGGAATGTGCATGCATACTTTTAAATGCACACATGATCCTAATGCACAATCATTTTTTTAAATTATAACCTAGAAAATTTACATCCACATGATATAGCTTTGAAGGAGCTTCAATGGGGGTAAAGTTTTTTATACAAGAACACATCCACATTTTTAAAAGCAGTGGTGCATTCCAAAAAAAACAATGGACACACATTCCTATTGCAATTATTTACCTTTACTAATGGGCCATGGATGAAGGAAATATCTCATTCAAGTTCATCACAATACTTTCCCAAGGAAAATTGTTTTGTTTTCTAGGAAAAATCACCCCTTGTTTAGTGATTAGCTTCAAAACCTCCTATACAATGATTGAATTATAAATGGTTGATCCAAGTTTATTTATTTTTGTTTTGTCTTGATTTACCTTCAAATAAAATCCTTGTGCATACTGGGTTGTCTCCACCTCCCTAGGATAGTGATTTCTCCCTCTCAACAAAAACTTGATGTAACTTGTTCTTACTAAAAGAACACATCATTAAACTAACAATTTTAATTTCCCTTCCAAAATTTTTATACAAAGTGTCACGTCAAATCTAGACCTTTAATTTTTTTTTTACTACATTGTCCTCCTAACCAAAATTATTTGTATGTTGGGATGGATTTCCTTATCTTGCACAATGGTCTGAGCCTAATTTTTGCACCAAGAGTAGTGAGGTGCTTTACAATCTAGTGTGCAGAGAGATGTTATCATGTAAATGATGTCGAATCGTAAATAAAAAGTTGGCTTATAGTAATGAATTCCCTTCTATGGTCCCAAAGATTGGGAAAAACGTTCTCATGATAGCTTGTTCATCATTGGGTTACCATGCATAGAATTGGTTTGGGCCTTGGGAAGGATAATTTTTCTTTTGGTTCATTGTTAGAGACCTCACATGCCATGATGGAGAGCACAAGAGATATTGTTTGCAATGAAATATATTCTTGTAGAATATGGTGGGAAATAGATGTTGGTAAGATGGTGAGGTAATGCAACTGTATATCACTTTCCATTCATATGTGCGACTACAAAGAAATGTCAACATCATATAAAAAAAAAATAGTAATCTATATTGTGAATATAGTTTTTGCAAGTTCATTAAAGAGTATTCTCGAGGAATTATTTGTTTGAGTCTTGGTTGTGTTACTTGCATTGTTATTCAAGGATGGTGATATCAATACCGAAACACATACTTCCATATTGCTACATTATACCGATTTCTTAAATGCATATGTTGAAATAGATCACATCTATAAGGATTGTTTCACATCTTTGTCTCAATAATGCACAAGAGAGTGATGAACTTTGGAGAAAATAAACCCAGATTTTTCATTGGAAAAAATTCTATGTTGGCAGAAGCAACATAATATCGCAATTGATATTATGTGAAATAGGAAATTATCACCAACATTGTTTGTTGAGTATTGTATACAATGATTACCATAGGTTTTCTAATGAACGGGGTTTGGGCTAGGGTTTTGGCGGTGAGTGGTCACACCAAGCCTGGGATACCCTAGTGTTTGGGGGGCGGCTGATGGAACCCTTCTAATGGTTTTGGGGACAGAAGAGAGGGTTTTCACATCCTACTGAGGTGTAGGATGGTGGCTTGGATGGTGATGGTCACGCAACGGTCTTTGGTGTTATCCTGGCAGACATTTTTGGGTTACTAGTTGCATGGTTGTTGCCATGTTGTTGGCTGCTTGTTTCTTTGATGTTTGTGGGTATTGGGTTTTGTTGGTCTTTTTTCCTTGACCTCTTGGGGTTTTTGTCTACAAGTTTGTACCTTTGGTGTTATCAGATGGTACCTCTGTCACTCGTGGCTGAAGGGTATTGTTTTTGGTTTAAACCTGTCGCATGTTACCTTGGTTATTTTGGTCCGTAGGAGTTGTGTTGTGGGTTGGCGGTGGTTGGTTGGATTTTTTTGGGGGATCATGTGATTCATGAACTGGTGGAGGGGGGTGTTTGTCGGAAAGGGGAGGTGGGAACATCTGTATGCACACTGGGGTTTTTATCCACATCCCCCCTGGGTGTTGTCGATGGTCCTCCAGATTTTCCATCGTTTGCAGATCCATCTCTTAGGGTGTGGTTGAAGATTTTCTCTAATCAGCCACAGATATCACCTTCCACCCTACCTGTTTCCTCCCTTAGGCATGAAAATTTTACCATTAGACGGTCTTGCAAGGCACCTCAAAAGATGGGTTGTTGGTGTATGGTTTCTGATGGGAGTGAGGACACGTATATTCCGGTATCCACTCGGTTCAAGGAAGCTGCATGAAACTCTCTCAGTCCTGTTGTTTCTTCTCGCATTGGGGTACTTAGAGCTCAGGATACTCACGGTGGGGGTGCATATATGAGGCTTATATCCTTCAACGTGCGGGGTTTTGGGGAGCACCCTAAACAGCTATCCCTCAAATTATTTCTTACCTCTCTCAAACCAACTATGGTTTTCTTGCAAGAAACATTGTGTGACTCTTCTCGGGCACTTATGGTTTTCTCTGGTCTCTTCCCGAGGTGGGAATATTGTGCACATGATGCTGTGGGGCTCTTTGGAGGTTTGTTGGTTGCTTAGGACCCTGGACATTTTTCGATGTAAGGATTTTCATACTGTGGGTGGTATTTTACTCGAGATGATGGCCGTGGGTTATTCGCACACCCGATATTTTTTAAATATATATGCTCCTTATGTCAACCGTGAGGCTTAGTAGAATAATGTCTTATCTTTTGGGTTATTGAATTTGGCTCATCTTGTCATTGCAGGGGATTTAAATTTTACCACTTTTGTTCCAGAGAATAGGGGGGCTAGGGCCAGATGTGACTCTTTGGGGTTGTTTTTTTGGAATTTGTTGAACTCCTTCCACTTGATTGATATTGCTATTGTTAAGCTCGGACCCACTTGGTGGAATGGTCATAAGGGGGCCGATGGCATTGGAAAAAGGATGGATCTCTTTTTGGTGACAGAAGACTCGTTATCTATGATGCCCTTTCATAGGGCATGGGTTCGACCATTGGAGATATCTGATCATTTTGTGACCATTTTGGAATGGGAAGGCGGTAGGGATAGGATACATTATCCTTTCCATTTTAATCACTCTTGGCTACAGATGGCTGATTTTGATGAGTACATTCGAAACATTTGGTTAAACTGTCGTTGTGCGATCTCAGAAACTAATCCCATACATACCTTGAGTTTTAATCTTGGAGTCCTTAAGGGGGCTATGTTTTCCTGGGAGAAGAAGATGAATTACGAGCATAGGTGGTCTCTACTTGAGATTGATGGCAGATTGTGGATCTCTTTCTCTCGGCCTCGACCGAGGTCTTATCTGAGGAAGAGATCGAGTACCTATATACTCCGAAGAAGTGAAAAGAGGATATTTTAACCTTCAAAGTGGCCTCTATCATACTAAAGAGAAAAGCAATCTGGATGGATTTGGGGGATGCAAATTCTATGTTTTCCACCACTTTGCCAGTGCTCGTAGGAATACAAATGTGGTATAGGATCTCTTAGACTGTGATGGTAACCCTATTACTGGTGATGAAGCATTGTTGGAGGAAGGTAAAGCTCATTTTGAGTGTCTTTTTGTGACAATAAACCGGTCCATTTGCAGCGTAAGCTGGAAGTTGTAAGTTTGTATCCTAGATGTTTCGAGGAGGATGATGCGAAGCTGGTTAGTAGACCTATTCTGTTGTTTGAGGTTGAAGAGGTACTCAAGGGTTTTTCCAAGGATAAGGCTGCTGCGGCAGATGATTGACCTGTCAAATTTTACCTTGATTTTTTTGATATTGTGGGTAAGGAATTCATAGAGGATGTGGAGTATAGAAGGATATGGGGATGTGTCCTACAATTTTTGAATGCAACTCACATTGAATTGATCCCAAAATGTGGGAAACCATGAAACTTCTCAATTTTTTGACCGATATCACTATGCAATCTCCTTTATAAAGTGATCACTAAGATCCTTTCTGATAGGATAAAGCCCTTCCTGTCTAATTATCTCTTTGAAGAGCAATTTGGCTTCCTAAAGAAGCGATAGATTCATGAGGTGGTCAGAATCACTCACGAGGTCCTACACTCTGTCAGGAAGAATCGCCTGGAGGCTCTCATCCTCAAAATGGATATGATTAAGACTTATGACCCGGTAAATTGGAATTTTTTGAGACAAGTGTTATTGCATATCGGATTGACGTTAGATGTGGTAAACTGGATCATGGAATGTGTCACCACTTCTAATTTTGTAGTTTTAATTAATGGTAGACCCTTTTATTTCTTCTATGCCAGTTGGGAGCTTTAACAGGGATTCCCTTTGTCTCCTATTTTGTTTTTATTGATGGTCGAGGGTTTAAGTTTTATTATTTGAAATAAAAAGAACAGTGGAAGGATGAGGGGGATACAACTATCATCCACTTTTTCAATTACACACATTTTGTTCGTTGATGATGTGATACTGTTTGGTTTCGAATCCTATGCTAAATGAGAAATTTTCAAGAACATTATTGATCTCTTCATAGATGCTATGGGTATGGCCATTATCTCTGAAAAATCCTCTTTTTTGTCTAACAATGTTGCCATTGTTGTTATTGATCAGATTAAGGATAGTTTCCCATACTGGTTGTAAGACATTCAGTGGGGTTTCAAGTATCTTGGATACTGGCTCAAACCAATGGATTACAGGGTGGCGAACTAGGCATGGCTGATCAAGCTATTTGAGCAGAGGATTGGCTATTGGACCTATAGATTCATCTCTTTGGGGGGGGATTTATTCCTCATCAAGGCTGTATTGAGTGCGCTATCAGTATACTGGTTCTCACTGATGAATATCCCCAGTTCTGTTCTATGCTTCCTTAAGAGACTTATGGAAAATTTATTATGGGGGGGAGGTGCGTCCTGGAAGGGATTTCATTTGGTAAGGTGCGAACTTTTAGCTTCACCTTACGAGATGGGAGGATGGAACATCAAAGAAATCGACGGTTTTAATGATGCTCTGAGAGTCAAGAGTATGTGGAGGGATATTATAGGCTATACATTATTGGATATTAGGGATATCCAATAATGTATGTTTGAATGAATATTTTATCCATGGATGATTTCAAATGCTTATATGTTGTTGATCATATATGCTAGAGTAGATATAACACCAATATATATAGCATGCTTGTCTTGTTTACTGATTGTTGAGGAAGTAATTTATCAATTCAAGCTGGAGTTGGAAAGCTCCACGGGGATCTACTTCAACCATCCGGAATAAGGTACGAGTTTTGATCCTTTAGTGTTAGATATTTGATTTCTCTTGCATATTGGAAAGGATTGATTTCTGGAGTCAAGTTGTCTATTGTGGTACCCCAAGCCATAGGAATTTCTCTCCATAACAGAATTGGCAACTCCGTTGGGGATGTTCCTTGTTTTTATTTGGGGTTCGCGGGCACAATGGGCTTGATATTCTTGACTTGCTCTTTGTTTCTCCTTGTTTTTGTGTTGCATTTTATAGGATGTTCATCCATTGACACTCCCCTTTATTGGGTTGACCCTTGGCCTACTTTTTACCACTGTCTTCTCTGTATATGTAGGTTTTTGGCCAAAATTCACATACATACACAGATTTTTGGCCAAAAGTCGTGTATATATGCAAGTTTTTGGCCAAAATCCGTGTATACATGCAGTTTTTTGGCCAAAAGTAGCATATATACACAGTTGTTCTTTAAACAGTCATGTACATCCTCCCTTTTGGTGAGTTTGATGTTGTGGGAAGTTCTTGGGTGGGTTATGAGTGTGGTTGGATCTTCCTTGGGTCTAATGTTGTCTGTTGGATGCTTCTTTTGTGACCAGAGACAACTTTCTTATTTATTTTTCTTTGAAAGTAGTTTTAGTCATTTTTCCTTTTTGTTTTGCCATTAGTGCATTACTCTTTTTGTCTCGGTGTCTTGCTGGGCTTGTGTTTTATACTTGTTGCAAAGATTGAGAGTTTTAGATGACTTTTATTGCATTTTTCATTCTCTTATATTGAAAAATACAAGGTAGTTGCATTTTTTGCATATGGATTTGAGGAGGTACTTGCATTGGATTGCTTGGATGAGAGTTTTATTTAGGCTTTCATATAGGAAGGATTGCATTGGAATTTAGAAAGGAATATATATTTATGCATCTCATGTAGTGGCATACCCTATTTTTCATTTGACAAAGATTGCACTTAGCATTGTTTGTTATGGTGTGCATATTTATTTCACTGCTGAGTCATAATGTCATTAGTTGCACAGCCAGTTCACTTTGAGTAATTACATCCAATTAAAATCAATGCATAATAAAATGAATTACACTCTTTTATTTTATAGGGTGCACCAACAAGATTAGGTTTTAGGGTCTTGGAATAGTTCATTGTGAGTAAATACTCCAAGACCACTAAAAAACAACATGTATGTGTCTGTCTAGGTGAGAGTGTGAAATTCCTTGGTATAATTAGCGTTTCTCAGGATCCTCCTCTTACAAAGGAGTTAAGCATGAGGCAGTGTGAGCGGTTATTGATTAGGATGACCCCTAGTCATAATTGAGCAGCACCAGAGATATTTCTAGGATTGTGTTCATATCTAGGGGCTCTTTCGAGATTTTTGGGCTTTGCTACCTTGCCCATACGGTCAATCCCCCCTACGACTGTCCACATGAGCATTGATTATATTGATGTGACCTTAGTTGCCTTACCTAGCTTATCGAGGGGGTACTTGCAGAGGTTATTCTGTGAGTGTCCTGGCCAGGTAGAGGTCAGACAGCATAGTCGCTTTATGCATTGAAGCTGAGGGCCTATTGGTTACGTACCTCTGGTTGTAGTGTATGGGATTTTCGAGCCTCTCCCAGGCGAGACATACCTACTACATTCGGGAGCTCACATATCCACCCCTTGGTTTGCTTGTATTTTGGCTATAGATTTTCTTAGGAGTGTGCTCTTTGTGCGCTAGCTGGCCTTTGGGATCACGGTTACTTGTGTATATTTATGTTCTCTTGAGTTCAGGTCCTTTTATTTTTTGCATGCCTGGTATCCTATCAACCATATTGGTCCTAGTACGGACCCTAGTGTTAGACTTAGGGGCATCACAACCCCTTACCCTGCTCATAGATTTGAAGTGGTCACATTCTTCCCTCTACTCCATTTGTGGAGGATATTGACTCCCTTCGCTCGGTCTTTACACCGATGGTCACCCTCATGGGGGTGGTAGTGGATGCATGAACGTTGGGTCTGCACCTTACTTTCCTTTTTATGTCCCGTTGTTCACCACATTCTTTCCTTTGGGAGCAGTTGTCATGATAATTCCTCCCTATATCCTATAGTTTGGATTCTTTATTGACTATTTTGGGTTGTTTTGGACAAATATGGTTGTCATGTAGGATCTAGTTTTTGTACACTCTCTCCGAGGTTTTGACCCATTCGTTCTTATCATAGTTATCATGTCTAAACTGGCATATAGGTTAGGATTTCACATCCGCTTGCATTTTGCATGACCTTATGACCGTTTCATCTTATCCCTAGGTACGAACCCATTCCATGGTATCACAGAACCTTCATGTTGTTGTTAGAACTGGTACTATGTGAATGGTAGATATTTCCTATAGATGGGTGTCTTAGTTAGATCCCTTTTTCATTTGGTACCCATGCTATGAGTCCTCTCTTAGGTCCAGGAGTCCCTTTTAGTCCCACCATGTCCTTGAGCAAGAGCTTCATACTCCTCTTGAACTTTATGCTAGCCATTTCCTTGGGAATCCCTTATATATGTCAAGTTGTAATTGCATTATCATGAGCTTTGCCTGCCTTATTGAGCCTTATGTCAGCTTCCCTGACTTTGAGTATCAGCCATATAGCCCGAGCTTGTCTCTTGTCTAGACATGCAGAGTCATATTTTATATCCTTTGCAACTTGATTCCCTATTCTACCAGGAGGGGACTTTCCCCCAAGTGTCGCTATCCTACACATGTATCCTTGCATTGATAATAGGTATGTTCCACTGCTTGGAACTAGTTTGTTTTCCCATATGACACTCGTCTCCTCCTAGTCTATAACTATAAAGCATTTTTATTCTTTTTCAAGCTTTTCAAATATTTGAAAAAGTCCAAAAAAAAATAAAAAACCAAAAAGCTGGAAAAGGAAAGATGTTATCTTTGGCAGCTGTCGAGTCGTGTCGCCTTCGAACAGATCATTGTATATCACATCCATTGGTTGGGTTTATAGTTTGAATTTAGGAGTTGTACTCGTTTATCTAAGTTTATCTCCATCGACTGGTTAAGCTTCCAGTCCCTATGGAGCCTCTGTTGATGCCTCCTGTGTTGCAGAGATGTCCCAATTTTGTATATCGAGTCTATGCTACCTACATTCAGTCACCATTCTCCTTTATTCTCTTATTCAAAGGAAGTTGAAACCTGAGTCGGCCATTTCTCAGTTATTTTGACTTTGCATGTCGGCCATTCCTGTTACAGTTACTGGTTCATGCACTTTATGATCGAGTCCTTCCATATTATATAGCTTTGTTGAGTACCTCGTGTTGGATGATGGGGGATTCCTTAATTCCCTCCTTCAAGTGGATTTCATCCCGTCGACTTCAAAATCATTTATTCTGGGATTGGAATCTAGAGTCATTTTTGAGTGCCTTGAGACTTGTAGTCATTAGTGACAGGCTCTCTCGCCATCGACAGTTCTTTGGGAATACATCAATGTCCCCTGATCGATGGATCCTCTCAAGTGTTTGACCTCAACACATCTATTCACACTTGTTAGTTTGCACTCTAGTACCTTGATTCCCATTATCATTATCGGTGGGTGATCTCGCGTCTATTAACGGTATACATCAATGACCGGTAATCAGATGATGGAATACTATGTTAGACCTCAACACCTCTATTCACATAATAGGGCTTGTACTCGTAGTGGTTTGTGTAGAATACCTTCCAGATTGGTGGCATCTCTTATATTCTACCTCCTTGATCATGCCAGTGTTCATGAGATTTCAGCTCTCATGACTTGATTCCAATATATGTCAGACATTTCTATCCATTATGGAGATCTTGATCCTTTGTGTATCTTCATCATGGATATTTTGATCTATGTATATTGTATGTGGCGATGACCACTTATGTCATATTTTGTATCATACCTATTCATGGCCATTGTACTCTTATATATCTAGGATTGCTATATGTATTTACAGTTATATGTAGAGTTGTATCATGGTACTATGTTGATTGGGTGGCTGGTCTTCCACTGGGTTCTTCATCACTCCACTTCTAGGATGGACTTATATTGTATTTCGACCATCGTATGACCCCTATGACCTCACACATTAGGAGGCATCTGTTATAGCTGATTTTACCACACTTGTATGGCCTTCCCATGTCCCTCTGCAGACTCTTTGGACCCCATGGACCTTTTTTATACCTTTGATGTTTCCAATATCATCCCTAAAAACATGCTTAATTTTCTATACACGACTTTTAAACCCTTTCTCACATATATATATGCGGGTTTGACCCCTAAAACCATGTACATCGGGATGTGTGCAAAAGGACAAATTATTTTGTAGTTTTCCTTGACATGGATCCGAATCACTTGTCTCCTAGCCTTCCATATGCCTTGAGATTGCTCGGATTTGACCCTTCATTGCCCCATTGAAGAGCTATACAAGGAACCCTTTGGATAAATTGAAAACTATGTGAGAATTGAGAGCAAAGAAACTATAGTCCATTGTTGCCAAAACTTATGCTTGAGTCTACATCCCTTTGTCCGTTGGAGCAATTTGGTGTTCTTCCCAAGATTTCCTTTTCCTTGTGAGATTGCTATCGAGAGATGGAGGATTGAGGTGGTGGAGGCCCAAGTGGGGGATTCAGTTTCTCCGATTCGCAGACGTGCCAACAGAGGTTGTATTCATTGTAATCTCTAATTTTATATTAATATAAATATATTTTCCTATCCAATAATGTATGTTTGAATGAATATTTTATCCATGGATGATTTCAAATGATTATACATTGTTGATTATATATTATAGAGTAAATCCTCTGTTGTTATAGCTGATTTTACCACACCTGGTAAATCACACTTGTATGGCCTTCCCCTGTCCTTCTGTAGACTCTTTGGACCCCATGGACCTTTTTTATACCTTTGATGTTTCCAGGATCATCCCTAAAAACATGCTTAATTTTTTATACGCGAATTTTAAACCCTTCCTCGCGTATATACGTGGGTTTGACCCCTAAAACCATGTACATCGGGATGTGTGCAAAAGGCCAAATTCTTTTGGAGTTTTCTTTCACATGGATCCAACTCACTCGTCTCCTGTCCTTCCATATGCCTTGAGATCGCTCGGATTCAACCCTTCATTGCCCCATTGAAGAGCTATATAAAGAACCCTTTGGATACATTGAAAAATATGTGAGAATTGAGAGCAAAGAAACTATAGTCCATTGTTGGCGGAACTTATTCTTGAGTTTGCATCCCTTTTTCCCTTGGAGCACTTTGGTGTTCTTCCCAAGCTTGCCTTTTTCTTGTGAGCTTGCTATCGAGAGATGGAGGATTGAGGTCGTGGAGGCCCAAGTGGGGGATTCAGTTTCTCCGATTCGTAGACGTACCGACAGAGGTTGTATTCATTGTAATCTCTGATTTTATATTAATAGAAATATATTTTCCTGTCCAATAATGTATGTTTGAATGAATATTTTATCCATGGATGATTTCAAATGCTTATACGTTGTTGATTATATATGCTAGAGTAGATCTAACACCAATATATATAGCATGCTTGTCTTATTTATTGATTATTGAGGAAGTAATTTATCAATTCAAGCTGGAGTTGGAAAGCTCAATGGGGATCTACTTCAACCGTCTGAAATAAGGTACGAGTTTTGATCCTTTAGTGTTATATATTTGATTTCTCTTGCATATTGGAAAGGATTCATTTCTGGATTCAAGATGTCTGTTGTGGTACCCCAAGCCATAGGAATTTATCTCCGTAACAGCGAGACCAACAATACACCATATGTTGAGATTAGACCGGGAGTCTATAAGGACTCAGATATCCTGGGGACATATTCATGTCCTCCACATATCATTTCCCCTCCAACAAAAGGTCTAATGTGTACCCTTTCTACCGTGTAGAAAGAAGCATCCTTACCTGGGGTATCATCATCAACAACCTCATCAAGCCATGATGTTGAGAAAATCGTGAACACATCCATACCAGCTATGTTCTAGATACTATTTCTTTACCCCCCAATGGGATTATGTGGAACATTGGTTATGGACCAGCTGGCACTCCCTAGACTTGCGCTTGGTCTACATGTGTGGTACCTTACACCACCATTTCCAGAAATGGCTTCGCCACCTATAGCCCATTATGAGTTGATCCTGGTGCAACAAGTTACCACTTCAACTGCATCCACTAAAAACTCTCTTTCAATGACTCAACCACCACCACTAGCCACCACACTACATAATAGGGGTGTCATTAAATCCAATCCAACTACCCACACCAACAGAGGCATTAAGCAACCTAATTTGAAAGCGCCCATAACAACTAATCATGCTCTTGAATCATCCACAAGAACAACTAATCCCAACATTAAAGGTTCCACCCAACAAACAATAAAAGAACCCATCATGCATGACACTCTGACCATGTGGGTCACACCCCTATGCTATATGGACGACAAGGCCATGCAACCAATCTATGCCCTACCTTACTTGAGCTCATAAATTTTCTAAATACACTTGTTAGTGCCGCATTTCCCCCGCAAACTGAGACTAGGGGCACATTAAACTCATCAACCCCTAAGTCCAAATCGTTATGCACCAAAAACACATGTTCGATTTGTTCTCAATATGGGCATTATACGCACCATTTCCTCAATATCCATTGATTTCAAAATACATTGGAAACCATTCTCATTTTTCAAATAGTAGAAAAACTTACGCCTACCCCAGCACATGAGGTAGCCTCAATCAATATGGTCACCACTGATGAAGTGGAAAAAACAATGTCTCTCAAGCTCACCCTTTTAGAGACCACTATATTACCACAACCTAATCCCTCTCTTATGAACCATGAAACCCAACCAAATGGGTGTGTTTCATGCAAAAATCACTGCCATATGGTTCCCAAACATATCAAGCCCACATCTCCTACAACATCCCTAACACCAAGATTAGTTCCACTTAGGGGATCATGCCCATGCTGAGCATGTGGTGCTACCTCCCAATATTTGTTTTAGTTCCTCATTTACATGCGAAATGTGAGGTTCTCTTAGAGAAAATGTGTCTCCAGGACCAATTTATCCAACTCAATATCTCATCACAAGAACCACCATTGGAGCACATTGTTCCCACGATAGCTTACACAATGATACATATCCCTTGGATTGATTCATCAAAAGCAAGGTATCATCATAATCTCACAAGGAGTCACTCTCCCCAAATGATGAACCTCCTCGATCACCCTAAAAATAGATCATATGAGGATCCTCTATCTCTTACCAGGAACGTCAAAATATATTCACACTCCATTAGTTATGGTATAGTTTTGAGATATTTATCGAATATCACTATGGAACCCAAAGTTCATTACAAAAATTTCAAAAATCATATATGTTTTCAATCCCATGAATCGAAAACCTAAAGATATCCTTTTGTTGCTCATGTAGGTGGATATCAATCACAACTACACTGGTTTTGCGAACGACACAAGTCATTGATAAAAAAACCTAGCATTGGATGCTTGGACCATTTACTCCCCCACCAATCTCATTACCAAATTGGTGGAGTTTTTCTGTGGGAACTTACAAAAAATGAAACTGAATATGATGCCATTATAGGACTATTGACCGATTCCATCCATTTTGGTGTAACCCATCCACAAGTCCACCTAGATTCTAACCTAGTTGTGTCGCAATTGAACAATGTGTTTCAGGTCCTGAACCTTCTTCTCTTCCACAAATATCTTCGAGTATGTCTCCTCATATGATACTTTGAACTCATTACCTCCACTCATGTCCCAAGGAAAACCAATGTTGTCATGATGAAGTCTTGAATTGGCAGTTAATCCATCATAAGGCTAACCTACACATTAAAACGAGGTTATCCCATACATGTATAAGTCCCCATAACTACGCATGTATAAAACATCCATCACATACAATGTGGAAATAACTAGATATACATCGTGCATAAGAAACTCAAACCATATCAACATATACCCATAATATATTCATCATTTGTTTCTCAACAAAATATCTTGTATAAGTAACAAATACTGAACAATGATATGAAAAACATATAGGTACAAAACATAATAAACATCGATACACATCAAACATCCATGAGAAACAACATGTGTGCCACCCAAAATGATATATATATATATCCCAAAAACCAGTGTGTCATGTACAAATGACCCTCATCGAGCATATACAAAAATAATCATATACGTTATGGGGGATGTATCATATAAACCAACTCCCATAGAATCGAGCATCATACATCTACAAAATAAGGTACATCATCCATGAATACAACAAATCATTAAACCATGGAGCACTCAAGTTGCACCACCACCCGTCGGACCTTGCTGCCCCATGATAGAGAATGGGTTCACCACCTCAGCTCGAACTATCTTCGACTTAGGGCCCTAGGCCGACCTGAGATCCTATCATGGCCTCTATCTAGGATGAGATCTATATCCTCCCTACACTTCCTATTCCCTATGATAGGAAATCACCACCCTCTGCATAACATATTAGAGTCACAGCCTACATGTGGCTGGAAGCCTTAAAGTGAGGGATAGCTCCTGATCGGTGAGGTCACCGATATCCCTCTCACCAATCCTTGTTCTTGCAATGACCAACCTCCTCTCCACCTTATCTAA
The DNA here is from genome assembly GCA_001517045.1 of Pseudotsuga menziesii. Taxonomy (NCBI): domain Eukaryota; kingdom Viridiplantae; phylum Streptophyta; class Pinopsida; order Pinales; family Pinaceae; genus Pseudotsuga; species Pseudotsuga menziesii. The sequence continues at coordinate 45,029 of LPNX010758513.1, read as the reverse complement.
GGAAACAATAGTTCGATCTCCCCTAGAAAGCCACCAATTGCTCCCTATCCTAGCAGGAGCACCAAAATCAGTAGCAACAATCGCGATCACCCTCGCTTCTCTCTCCTCTCGACGACGACATTGAGGCACCCTTGTAGGTGGGGGTACTAGTCCCACATTTTCATTAGTAGCAACAAAGTGAATATTCAATACCAGTATATATCAAAGTATGTACATAACATCAAATCAAGGTACAAAAGTAGATATCATAATAACAATACTTAGTGCGTACCTGTCTCATCCCAACCATTTGGAGGATTAGGTAGCTTTGAGTCACCAGTGTAGTCCATACCCCACCCGGGATACCACTCTATTGGTTTGATTCACTGAAGCCAAACCTCCATAAAGCATGGAGTATAGTATGCACCCACCTCACCCCCATCTAATTGGGGCATCACATCACTCCCCCAATACATCATCTGTGGATTTTGAGGCCCTTAATCTGGTACCATAACCACTAGTCATAATGAAGGAAACTTCTCTAAGAATAGAGTTTCTAGGACAATCCCATGATGAAATGTCCTTTATCTCCTATAATGCAGCATCGCCAACCCATTTATCATTCTCTCTCAGATCATCATCCCCCATGATACCCGCTCACTGGCCTATACACAATCTACCAAGAGTAACTACCCACTTGAAATCCTATGAGGGGAAGCCGACCCAAGGACCCTCAACACTGTTGTTTCCATGGACCACACACTCATGCTCTTAATATTGGTAATATGAATTTTCCCATGGTTGTAACCATCATATGCTCCCCAGAGTACTAGTCGATCAACTCCTAAATTGACCGCCCCACACTCATCCGTGGGATAATAGACTCCCTCATCCCACGAGGGCTCAAACTAGTCAAAAATCACATGTCATGGGTGATGACCTCCAGATATTGGCTTTCCACATGAAATACCTATTGATTAGGATATGTTGGGCCTAGGGACTGTAAGGAATAATTCATGTAGAATTCTACTAAGTATGGAGAAGAGCTAAAGAATAAGAAGAAGGAGTTATGACTAAGGAAACAACATAAAGGAAATAAGAGAAAGGACACTACAACAAAGGACGTGAAAGAGAGGAAGAAGAAGAGGAGGAGGAACCGTAGGAGGAAACTATTCCATATAAGGAAGCCATGACAAAAGGATGGAGTGCAACATGGGAAGATACAACAAAATATCAGCAACATAAGGCATGCAAATAGCACAACAACTGGAAAAGGAAAGTAAGACATAATGTTGAGAAAGTGATAGGCCTTAACGATCATGGATATGAGCTCAGTTGGAGCCGGTGGAAACCATGCACATGAAATCATATCTATAAGTGAGTCCATTAGTGCCTCCTGATTAGGTGTTACTTTAATAAGGAATACAACATTTTGGTTGGATATAGAAAGTTGGCTAAGAAAGCGACAAAAATGAGTTTGTAATGAATCTGTATGGAGTCTGTAACAAGTCTGTATTGAGTATGTATGGAGTTTTTATTGGGTCGGTATTGATTTTGTATCAAATATGTATGGAATCTATATCGAGTCTATAATAAGGCTATGAAAGAAGGAACCCAAGTTGTATGGGGGTTTAACATTCTCCCTATGGTCAGTTTTTATAGCAGCTCTAAATTGTTAGACTCTCGTCGACTGAAAAGCATGAGCTCCTGGTTGATGGCTCTGGATTTCTAAGTGAATCAGAGTAAAGAATCTGCAGTTGAGTGCACAGAAGAGTAGGAAAGGTCGATTCAATCTAGGTTGTGTGCAGATCACTAGTAGAGTAAAGTAGGAAGAGAACAGAGAGAAGAGGAGAGAGCATGAAAGGGAGGAAGAGTATGTGAAGGTAGATAAGAATATCTTAAGAAGATTATGCAACTTAGTGCGTAGACAAAAGGTGCATCTATTTCCTTATGCCAGATGAAGAGAACCTTTTGGTTTTTTCCTGTATGGAATTCCATGTTACATTCTATGTATATGTGTGAATGTGTCCAAGATATATGTGTAAATTTTGTATCGAATGAATGACTGTAGATTTGTTTACCAATGAATATATGTATGATGGTCACATTGTATTAATTGAATATGATTATGCTGCATGTCTAGTATTTGTTTAATGAGTTGCATAGAGAAGATGGGGCACAACCTAGCTGTTGAATCACAGTGAACAAAATTAGTTTACCCACGGACTTTGTTGAGAGTCTTGGTGTAGAGCCAAGGTACTAAACATCCTCCCATCCAACTGCAGAAACATGGTTCTATAAGTTTCCCATCCAAGAGAGATATCTTGGGTGAGACGACATCTGTGTCACAGGTGCTGCCAACCAAGCTATTCTCTGTTGAGCTGATATCTTGGGATTATTTGTGTTGAGTAGAAGGGATTGAACCTGGGTCGAGATCCCTCGAGAAGGGACAAAAATCCAACAAATGGTTCCATTGTCAGGACCTGAATTGTTGTGGTGATGGATATGTTGTGGCAACCAACAAAACCGAAGATCCAAGATTGGGTGGAATCCAAAGAGTTAGAATTCGTACAAAAAGAAAGCGAAGGATATCGGTGGAACCCAACAGAGTGGTTGGGATGATACATATACATAGACATTCATGATATTTTATTTCCTGAGTTTCCCACTGTGTTGCATGAATGGTTATCTAAGTTAGCGACCGAACAAAGAAATTTTCAAGGCAGAGAACCAAGGGAGTGGACTCCTTATTTAATTGAACGACTGTAATAAGTAAGAAATCCTGTGTTGAGGGCTGCATATTTTTGGATAGACGGTATCCTAGAGGGGTATATTAACAAGTTTTCTATTGTACAATCACCTTATACAATGAGACGAAGCGAATTTTTTTTCAAGGACCACATAGTAGATATTTGTCATCTTTAAATACGTGGATAAAAATGCTTGTATGTGAGAAGGTATTCTGCAAATGTAACAAGACTATATATAAATAGAGTGGCTATGTCTCAGCAGAACCCTAAAGTGATATGTTCCTAGGATATAGTGGAACTAAACTAGAGGCGGGAGTTTTAAGAAGCGGAAGAAAATTCAGATCCCGTAAGCGAAGAAAAACTATGTTAGGAAGAGGGAGTTGCAACACGAATAGAGAAGAAGAAGGCTACAAGCTTGCGTCATACTTGGATGAAGGGTATTGTGACGAAGAAGAGGAATAGTAGCCGATCTCTGAAGGAGACGACGAGTCAGAATAATCGACTGAAGCCCCATAATGAAAACGTGGTTACAACTCACCTACAACACCACATACTTCATGAGAGATAAGATTGAGAGACTTATCTCCAAGTACTTCTATAAATATAAGTAGTACTAACACTTTAAATAGTGGAAAAGGAAGTCCGACTAGCCAAAATTTTGTTTAGACTGTACCAACAACAAATACAATGGCTGGAGATAACATTAAGTTACCAATATTCAATGGAAATGGGTTGGAAGACCCAAAACAACATTGGTTCCTTTGTGAAGTTGTGTGAACTGTGCGACAAATCCAGGATGAGAATATCAAGAAAGCACGGATGATCACAACTCTACGAGGTTGTGTGCTCGACTGATACATGTCATTTTCCATCGTACCAGTAGGAGTTTTCCTGAAAACACTCAATGAGATTCGAGTGGGTGTGATAGATGAGTTCTGAAATCCAAAATATGAATCATAATGCATCATTGAAATAAACAAAATTAAGCAGCTACCAACAAAATCTGTCTGGGAATTTGACCAGAGATTTAAGACATTGATGTCCAAAGTGAGCTTCCAAATGTCAGTTGTACAACACAAGGAATGGTTTATTGCTTCCTTGTTACCACATATCCGAACTGTGTTGATGCAACAAAATATTTTGTCACAGATAGAGGCTCTGGAAATAGCAATGAAATTACAGTCCTCACCGGTTGGAGACATTGGCTCATGAATGATGCAAATTCAATCGCAGTTGGCCAACCTTACGGTTCAGCTCTAGGAAATTAAGAGAGGGAAGGAATTTCAGGAAGAAATGTGGTGTACAAGATGCAAAACAAATGGACACCATAAAGACAATTTCTTGACACTCATGAACTACCTCGCAGTAGGAGCATCGAATCAATTAAACACCTAGGGGATTCCTTGGTGTAGCATATGCTAGACTAGGGGACACATGTCCGAAGAATGTCTATACTTACAGAAGATTGTAAGCAGACCATCTAGTCTGTATCGTAAATTTTGTAGATCAATAGGTCGTGATGAAAAGGATTGTAGAGCATTTTAGCTACTACAAGAAAAAACTATGCATACCTACTTAATGAAAAATGATGAGTAGATGCAAGCTGAGAGAGTGTAGACTTTGTATCATCCTGCTCAATATCATCAACCGCAATACCCTCAGCCACAATACCAGCAGAATCAGTATCGTCAACAACAACATTACCCTCCACAAATGAGGAGGGGTGGAAAATTTAGAGGTCGAGGACAACAACAAGGAAAAGGATTTGATTGAGGAAGAGGCCAATTCATATGTTATAATTGTGGGTATCCGTGACATTTTTCTTGATATTTTCAAATTCCTGCAAGAACTTGTACATACTGTAAAGAATTTGATCACACTATTGAATAGTTTCCACAACTAATTGTGAAATGGCAGGATAGAACTGTTGTAAATCCAAACCCAATGCATAATCAAAATCCAAACCCCTATTCTTGGAGGTGAGACCATAATTTTTTGATGCTAATCAACCAGCGACATCTGCACAAGTCAATACCATGCTTGAATGATTTGAACAACTATTCAGGAAGCCACCAATGAAAAAGGTTAGTAATATTAAAGGATTTTTCAAATTTTTTTTAGCACTAATCAATGATAAATATGTTGTCGCGGAATTGACAACACTAATAAAAGAAACCGCGGATGACCTGTGACCTGAAAAAAGAGTTAATCATATCGAGAAGACACCGAAAATAGGCCAAGAACTGTGAATGACTGCGCAGATAGGAGACTATGATATGGATTATATCATATTATATTTGGGATCAGATGTTAACATATTGACAAGACAAACATGGGATAGCATGAATAATTCACGACTGGATTGGTCTCCCATTCAATTAAGGCTTGTAAAATAGTTGAAAATGTTACCAATTGGTAGGCCAATTCAAGTGCCTGTAGAAATCGAATGCTTAAGAACATATGCTGACTTTGAAGTTATTGACATTTTTGATGACACAAATCCATATCCTACACTATTGGGAATTGATTGGGAAATATACAACTAAACCATTATAAACTTCAAGAAAAGGATCTTATCATTTGAATATTCTGAAATAAGGGTGGTAGCACCAATTGACTCGCTCGAAGGACAGAGATATGTTGAACTCGTACATAGTGAAGGTTAAGGAAAATTACCTAGATCAGTTGTATAACATCATGTCTTCAAAAGAAGATTATACTAATCCAATAGTTGATGGGAAACTAAGTTTGCGGAGTGTAAGCTCGTGCACATACGAATCAGGTGATGCCCTGGAAAATTGGTATAACAGGTTACATGAAGTCTCCTTGAGAAGATGTGAAAGAATCACAAGATTTTTCTGAAGGGTAGAAGCTGAAGAAAGAGCACTGCTTACATATGAAGGATTACCTAAACTTGCGTATTTTCTGGTAGAATTTGAATAAAAAGTGATAGAATCTCAGCATTTGTCTGCCCTTGACTATGTGTTGAAAGCTATGCCCACTAGATGGGGGGGGTACACACAAACATTCTATATGCGAATGGGCACAGTGTAGAAGATTAATGGAGATCATATTTGGATAATAGATCAGTTACCCTGATCAGAAGTATATAGGACTGACAGATCCTGTGGAACATATTGAGCAGTGTCTCAAGAACTAGAAAGAATATCCTCGACAAGAGTGGGCTCATCGATTCATCCACACTCTGGAAATGGTGTCAAGAAATTGGTACACATCATTGTATTTGTGAAGAGGAACTATCGAATGGGAAAGCTTAGCTGTAATATTCACCCAGACATTTTAGTTCACAAGTGAATATCCGATAGTCGATGCTGCGCTACAAATAATAAAGGAAAAGATGAAGAAATCCTGGTCGCAGCCATGAATTTCCATCAATGCACCATGAAAGTACACAATTGGATGGAGTGATACAATATTATAGGAGAACTGTATGATGATGACCCACTTGAGATAAATATACCTAAGCCAGAAGGTATGCGTACAACGAAAGGCTAGTAATTGATAATGCACCAGCTTTCAAGGCTAGGGAATTAGTTAAAATGTGTGAATAAATGGGTATTCAACTAGTGCACTCCACATCCTATTATCCCCAAGGAAATGGCCTAGCTGAGTCATCCAACAAAATCTTAGTCAGAATCATCAAGAAACTACTAGAGACAAATCAGAAAAGCTGGGATTCAAAGCTTAAGTTTGCTTTATGGGTTGATAGGGTAATAGACAAAAGATCCATAGAAACTTCTCCATTCAAGATAGTTTATGGCATTGAGGCCATTTTTCCTATCTAGCTCATCCTTCCAGTGGAAAAATTATTTCAGGAAGAGGAAGATGAACCAAATGATATGGTGAGAAGGATGATGGATTTGGTGGAGTTACAGCAAATAAGGGAGCAAGTTGTAGGAAAATCAGAAGCCCATCAATAGAGGATAAAGGGCATGTTTGACAAAAGAGAAAAAGTAGACAACTTCAAGGTGGGACATTGGGTCCTAAAGTGGGATGTTGTCAGATAGGACAAGGGAAAACATGGAAAAATAGACTCTTTATGGATTGGCCCTTCTGTGATATCCCAGGTACATAAGAATAACACCTTCAAATTACAGAATCTGGAAGGTGAAGAGGTATTTGATGGCCCATTGAATGGGCGGTTCTTGAAACTCTATTTTATTTGAGGCTCTAAGGCCTTATTATTGTAAATTAGTAGATAGTAGGTTGTTTTGCTTTCAGAATAAACTCCATGCCCAATGGAACAGTAAATGATAGTGTTAAGTTACTTAATTGCTTTTAGGGAAAGGCATTTTTGGTCTGGGGTTCTTGAGACCTCATTGGGAGGTTCCCATCCCCAAGTAGGATCCAGATGTTATCTCCCAAAATAATTTATTTTGATAGTATGAAGAATTTAATTGACAGTTTCAAAGCCTCTGTTTTTTATTTAGATGAAAATTTCACAAGTTGTAGCTTACGGTGGCTTAGGCGAGGACTATCATAGCTCATTAGCCACCAAAAAGCTATGTTTCAGCAACTAAATAGTTGAACGCGGGACAAAGGAAAACCACCAAAAGTGGTATGAGAAAGAAGAGTCAAAGTAACACCTTTGGTGGCTTAGGTGAGACTACAGAAACTCATTAGCCACTAAAAAGGGGTGCTTTTGGCAGACTAGAAAGAGAGATAAAAGGGGTTTAAACCGCTGAAAGCGAGTGGCAAGAAGTACTGGGAAAGGTACATTCAGTGGCTTAGGCGAGAATCAAAACATCTCATTAGCCACCGAATTTCGCCGAACCATGGCCTTTACCTCTTTTTTGTTTTATTTCCAAATATTTTGACTGCCATTGAAACATTTTTTTACAACGGTTGGAGGTTTAGTCCTCTACGACGCCAACACTTCGGAGGGCTTGTCCTTTATGTTGTTGACACTATGAAGAGTCTTGTGGTTTGAAGTTCTAATGCATTAGTGGTTTGAGGTTTCGATGATTTAGTGGTTAGTCTTCCTGACCTCCGATGCTTAAAGTTCCGATCCTTAGTGTTTAGAGCTTCCAATCATTGATGGGTTTTTAGTTGTTTGTTCGGAAGTTAAAAAGGGTTTTTTCAAATTCGCTATGTGCTAAAAGCTGAAATTCACCACGACGACAAGGTAGGGGTTCCGACGGCTTAGGAAAGAAAGATAACGTTTAATTAGCCGCCAAAAGCCATCTTTTCGATGACTAGTTGACAAAATCGCAGAGGATCTTAAACCACCGAAAAGGCCAAAATAGGGAAACGGTTGGGAACTGTCACATCCAACCCCGTCAGCAAGACAAAACATAATTTTAGAGCATGATTACCCACCGAAAATATTTGGATCCATGTGACTGCATGTGAAATGAGTGAAAAGGGTCATTATGCAAGTATCCAAAACTGATCTGACCACCAACCTTGAGTTTCCCTCCACCTGTCCCAAGGGTCATTAAATAACCATCGAATGCTATGGCTGAGGTAGGATATGGTTATTTGGGAAAATATATCTCAGGGATCGAGCTTCTATCATCATTTGGGTGACCTCAGCTTCCATAAATGACATAAAATCCTCATAATCAGTGCCATGGGACTCCCTCATATTTCATGTTCGAAATTGGCATTTTTTCACCAAAACACTGACTCTGAGAGAGAATACTTCTAAAGCACATTGTATAGAAGGTCTGGAAAACTATTTTTTGTAGGTACCCAGGAGATACACCCATAAAGATGAAGAAAAGTTGACCAGCTCTCAGACAGGAGCTAGGTGATGTCAGTTACTTAGAGGCCCATCTAGAGGTTTGCGGACTGTTTCAGGAGGTAGGCTGCTACAAACACTGTGAAAAAATACAGGGTTTTCATCAGCAGGTGGCTGAAGCTTTTGCCTTATCATTTGATGGTTCGAAAGTAGTCATAGGAAGGGAGGAATTTCTCATAGATGAAGCACTAATCTCAGAGGTGACTGAACTCCCTTGCACGGGACAGAAGTGGTTCAATACCACCATACCCAAATATGTGGAATTCAGATCATATCTCAAGCCTGAGAATAGGGGAATAACATGGAAGAAGGTCGTGCCATCATCATGGTTGGAAAAGAACTGGTAGCAGCTGCTAAAATCCATTGTGGTCTATTTGACCTATGAAGGGAGATACAATAGAGCAATGATCTATCATTTCAAATTCATGAATCACTTCACAGGTAAGAACCCTCTTAATCTACCCTTTTATTTACACAAGAGTCTAGGGAATATTGCACATCTAGTGAAAGCCTAGCCATCCAAGATTGCTGGTAGGCCGTGCCACCATGGTCTAATCCAGCTATTGGTCCAGGATAATTTGTTGCAGAAAAAAACATTGCTTGGCCCTATTTTCTGTCCTGGAATGGCTTTGAGACAGACCTTCAGCCAGAGGAGAAAGGGAAGTCTCATGTCAAGAAATCCAGCACTACGATGAGTGAGAGAAGAAGGAGGAGGTCCATTTCCCCAGTTGCAGCAACTGAACAACCTCCCTCCTCCTCCAAAACCAAGAAGGAAAAAAGGAATTTGGATTTCAGTGAGAAAGGTCAGGGGGTAGAAGCACACCAGGAGAATGTCTTAAACCTACCTTATTCAGATTCTGAGGAAGAACAAGGAGAGGATGCAAGCCTAGCTCTACAAATTGTTCCATTTACTAAAGAATTGCCATCCCCCACACCACAAGAACAAGAAGAACCTGTTGAAAGGGTTTCCTCCAGCAAATCTAGAAGTCAAAAGATCAATCAGCTACTAAGGCAGGTTTATGAAATGGAGGTCTTGGAAAGAGAACTAAAGAGAAATAATGAAACATTGACTAGGAGAAACAAGCTATTGCACAAGTCCTAGTTGAAGCAGAGAGAGAGATACATTTTCTTGAAAAGGATGAACACCAAGTACCTAAAGGACAATACCAGGTTACTTAGGATGGTGAGGCTCCAAAGGCTACAGTTGAAAGAAGCAAAAGCAAAACCTAGCAGCCACCTTGCCCTATCAACCCTAGCTGAAGCAGCCAACAGTCTCCAGCCTCCTGAAATGAGCCAGGGCCCAGCAAACACACCAAACACGAAGCCCTCAGAATAAGAAGGCTAAGCAAACAGGCCTGGAAAGACATTTTGGAGCAAAGCCTGATAAATTTTGTGAAATAGGGATTTCGGTGGTTAAGCGGGTGTTGGAGCAGTTCGTTAGCCGCCGAAAGTTCCTCTTTTCAGCAGTTAAAATTTCCAATAGACTTGTTGCTTAACCACAGAAAGAGGACAGAGGTTTAAAAGTGAGTTTTTGACAGATAGAACCAGATTTTGGCGACTGCAGATGGCTCAGGGACTTAAGTTAAAGATAAAAGGTGCTGACAGAAGTATCAGAAAGAGTCTGTTTAGATCTATTAGGACAAAACAACGCCATAAAGTCATCAACCCTAAGTGTCAAGGAGAAATCAGTGGGTTAACTAATAGTGGACTAGCAACAGTGATCATCAGCAACTACTTCAGTTATTTAATGTTCAGTCAGTGAACTAAATCTTCATCATAGTTAGACAAATAGTTAGGTAGGGTTTGAAACCCTAATTTGGAAAAAATGTCACTTTTGAGTATTTTTGTAAAAACATATTGAAGTTTCAGAATCTATGCTTTTTGAAAAAAGGTTATAAATCCTAAGATAGATTTTATAATAAAGGTTCAAATTTAGGGATTTATAAGCCTATATTGCTTTCAGCTTCTCATTTTACTCTTCATGAAGATAAGCTCATTTGTTATGATCTGTTCAGCCATCATCTCTTTCTTTACTGTACTTATGCTTGAATGTGTATTTAGGTGATTTTTAGATTGATTAATAGTTGATAGCTGTCATCCTATTGGTTTGTTAGTGCAATTTTATTTATAAGTTCCAAACTTATCATGATTTAGCCATTTATATGCATATGTTTTGTATGTAAGTCTACCAGCATGATGAGTTCTTCATCCCTGCACCTTATTGTCAACTTCTGAGCAACTGGAACTAAAATCCTTGTAAATGTGTGGGTTGTATGCATGTATTGAGAGTGGAAAGGTTATATAGGCCAACTGACTTGATCCATATCAAAAAATCCTAAAAACATTGTAAGTTACTAGTCATCCTTGAGCTACAACCTAGAGGAGTTTCCTAGAGTGATAACATGTACCATCTGAATTTGTGACAATAAATACCATCTAAAGTGACAGATAATTGGTGGAATAACACAAAAATATTTGATTAATGAGCATGCAGTATGCCCATGATCCTGAAAGGACAGATTCCTTTCCAATTAATTGCTCACGTGTGCAAAGAACGACTAGGGAAAGATAAGGTATTTTATCAGACTTCTCCACCAAGACTCCTTTCATCCTGTATACAAAAATAAGAATACTACTATTTCCTAAAACCCTGAGTGTTGAACTAGTGTGGTTTTATTATGGCCATCTCCATTTCCAACACAAACACAGTTGAGTCTAATCCTATATCACCCACCCCAATTATGGAAGACACTACTGGTTACATCCCACCATAGATGGCACAAACTAATGCATAGAATAATCCAAGAGTAGAGACGAAGGCTGGTAAACTATAAAGAAAATAAATACCAAGTCTTTCTGGGACCAAATGGAGAAAAAACGCAAGAAATAGCAAAAGAAAGGAAAAAGGATCAACACCTCCAACACCAGCCCCACCAGTACAAGAGGATTTTGAGACAAGAAATTTGATGCCACCTTATGTCCCATCAATATGTAGGGATGCATCAAGAGTTACAATTCCAAAAAGGGCAGGGGCCCCACTGTTAGTGCCACTGATACCCAAAAGAGTGAAGGTACTGAAAGAGATTTTTCCCAATGTAAGGAGGTTATCTTATGCGAATCATGATACAAAAACCCAACTAGACCTAGACCGTCAAAACTACATGGAAATTTTTCAGGACACACTCGAGGCACCTAAATGATTTGTTACAAAGGAATAGGTTAGGATATTGGAGCAGTATAGCATATTATCACTGCTATTTATGCCACATTTTTGAAAAAGTACACCGATAAACACTTGTATTAAGTAGTTACTCATATTTTTCCATGGAGGGGTTATATGGTTAGGAAATCCTATACCCATCGATATTCAACTAATTGCAACCATCACAGGGCTACCATCCCCAAGAATGGACCCAACGATATTTCTCAAAAAGGATCAAGAGGCAGAAATAACTATGCAGATGAAGAAAAAAATGACATAGTAAGAAGTAAAAGGGTATCTCTAATTAAGTCCTTTAATAACATAATTGTTTTATTTGCTGCAAAAGTGTTGGAATCCAAGTTACTCTACAAAATGCGCCCAGACTAGTGTATTGCAAGAGCGATTTTGCTTGCGGAACTTTGTGCAGTAGGAGTTCAAATCAATTGGTGTCAATTATTGTTGAATGAGCTTGTATAAGATGCAATTGATGCATAGGGAAAGGGAAGTCCATTTCACTACTTATGGATGTTAATATTAATTTCATTTATAGCATGTTTCGACCCACAAGATTACCAGGGGGTGGACCTTCTAGTCAACTGCAAGGGAGCGAGATATCAGAATATTTGGTTTGAAAAGTACCTAAAAGATTGACAGAAACAAAATAATATTGAGTTCTTTATGCATGGAGAGGCTATAAGACACCAAGTTCTAAAGGACATGTATAAATTAATTGACGCCATTATTCAGTGATTTTGTCTGATTGTTATATTTGAGATCGGCGTGCACCATATTAACTTACAACCATGCCAACAACAACAACGTCAAAATTTACTAACCAAATTCATAATGACTGAGGAAGAAGTTGAATAAATTGTTAATGATTGGACAAAGGAATGGCGTGTTATAGTCCCGGAGGATTAGAGTTGACAATAAGAAGAACAATCACAAGAAGATAACTAAAATAACGCACAGGAAGAAGAAGATCCACTAGAGGAGTTGGACTCCGCAGAGAGTCATCCCCCCTCAAAATCAACAGACCAAGAAATAGAAAATGAATGGGGGAAACCTCAGAAAGAACAAGTACAATTGAGAAGAAGGAAAAATAAGATGAAGGCTGATAGAACTACAAATACCATTAGCTTGGACAGTTACGATGTGAAAATGATAATCGAGGAAATAACTAAAGTAGCGCATACCAACTTTAAGACCATAGAAGAGCGACAATAATAAATTTCAGGTACGATTACTAATTTGCTTAAAGTTTTGTGTAAGGCGGTTTAAGATGTTAAAGTTGTTTTTGATTGTCCAATCCCAACAATGGAGTCACAAGAGCCATAAAAACGTCAAGAATGGAACAAAATGTGATACATGTTCTCATCCCACCAATAAAGGTGGAAGTGTCTGAAGGAGTTGTTGATCTAGGAACTCTGGATTTTAATGATGTTTCCAGGGATATTGGCCAGATCACCATAGATTTCTCATCCATGAACATAATTGAGATATATGCATTATAGAGTTCTATAAATGCATAAATAAAACTGTGAGAGCATACCCTAGCCATGCAAGTGAAGGATGCAAATAAAGATATCAAGAAAATGAAACTAAAAGTATAGGAAACTGAACATAAGACAAAGGAATGGGAAGGAAACTATCAGAATATCATCAAAGAAGTAGCTCTTTCCTGTAAGAAATTTACAGGAGAAGGAATCATAGAGGAAATGGCTCTAGATGCCAAAGTAGCTCAATTAGTTGACATAGTTGTTGTCCTTAGGAAGAAAGTTACTAATATTGAAGAATAGATTAGACCAAGAAGACCTCTAGAAGTGCTGGAGAAAATAAGAGATGCAACAACTGAAGGTGCAAAGGGAATAGAATAATCATAAGAACTATGTGCTAAGGCTATCAACTAAGTCTCTCAGACTTGGGAAGCACTAATGGGTGATGAGAAATCATAGAAGATTGCAAATGAGTTGAATGTGTTTGAAGCAAACATCACGCAGATAAAGAATGATAGGAAGCAACTTCCCTTAACACAAAAAATGGCTAAGGTAAGGGAGATGAGAAAATTGCAGCAGCAAATGACTATGTTGCACACACAATAACAACACCTTGAGGATAAAGTAGAAGAGTTACAGATTGAAGCAAAAAGCATTATAGGCATCATTCAACATGTACATTAGAAGGTGCATGACATTGCATCCTAAATGGAGAAATTCATGCTGAAACATGTCAGTTATGTCTTGGTGGAACAAATGTGGAAGACAAAATGAAGAAGTGCACACAGAAGCAGAGAGAGTAGTGAAAATCATGGAATATTTTTAGAACAAATTCAATGTAAGTAAACATGGAGGAATATATTTGTGTGGCTCGGGATGAGCAACATGTGAGTGTTGGGGCCCTGTTGGGCCTAGGGACAGTAAGGAAAAATTCTTGCATAATTCTTCTCAAGTATGGAGAATAGATAAAGAAGAAGAAGAATGAGCTATGACCGAGGAAGAAGCATAAAGGCAGGAAGAGAAAGGACGCTGTGATAGAGGAAGTGGAAGAGAGGAAGAAGAGTAGGAGGAAGCACCAGAAGAGGAAACCGCTCCATATAAGGAAGCTGCGACAAAAGGATGGAGTGCAACACGAGAACGTATGGTAGAATATTAGGAGAAAAAGGCATGCAATTATCATAACAGCTAGAAAATGTAGTAATACATCATGCTGAGAAAGTGACAAGCCATAACGATCATGGGTACGAGCTCAGCTGGAGCTAGAGGAAACCACACATGTGAAAGCATCTCTGTAAGTCGGGCCATTAGTGCCTCCTGATTAGGTGGTACTAGAATAAAAAAATACATCTTGTTGGCTGGATATAGAAATTCTATTGAGAAATCGATAGAAAACAAGTCTGTAATGAGTCTGTATCAAGTCTGTAACAAGTTTGTATAGAGTTTGTATGGAGTCTGTATTGAGTCGGTATTGAGTATGTATCAAGTATGTATGGAATATGTTTCGAGTCTGTAATAGGGATATAAAAGAAGGAACCCAAGTTGTATGCGGGTTAGAAATTATCCCTATGGTTATTTTTTACAATAGCTCTAAATTGCTAGACTCTCATCGGCTGAAAAGCACGAGCTCGAAGTTGGTGGCTCTAGATTGTTGAGTGCATCAGAGTAAAGGATCTACAGCTGAGTACATAGAAGAGTAGGAAAGGTCGAGTAGATCCATGTTGTGTGTGGATCACTAGTAGAGTAAAGTAGGAAGAGATCAGATAGAATAGCAGAGAGCATGAGAGGGAGGAAGAGCTTGTGAAGGTACAGAAGAATATCTTAAGCAGAGTCTGTAGTTTACTGTGCATATGAAAGGTGCATCTATTTCCTTATGCCAAATGAAGAGAACCTTATGGTTTTTTCACGGATGGGTTTCCACGTTACATTTTTGTAAATGTGTGAATGTTGAATGTGTCCAAGATATATGTGTAAATGTTGTATCGAATGAATGACTTTAGGTTTTCTTACCAATGAATAGATGTATGATGGTCGCATTGTATTAATTGAATATGATTATGTTGCATGTCTTCTATTTATTTAATGAGTTGCATAGAGAAGTTGTGACGCATCCTAGCTATTGAATCATAGTGAACACAAGCAATCCACCCTCGGACCTTGTTGAGAGCCTTGGTGCAGAGACAGGGTACTAAAAATCCTCCCACCCAACTACGGAAACATGGTTCTGGTAGTTACCCATCCAAGAGAGATGTATCAGGTGGAATGGCATCTGTGTCGTAGGTGTTGTCGACTGAGCTCTGCTATGTCTAGTAAATATCTTGAGATTCATTCTATTGAGAAGAAGAGACTAAACCTAGGTCGATATCCCTCGATAAGGGATGAAAATCCAACAGCATCCCAAATCTACACTATCTTCTGTAGGAGACAGTCTGTTGAGCATATGAACAGGCTCCTGAAAAAATTTAGGAACCCCACATAGGTTAACTCCTGGGTAACCTCTATGTCCCTCCAGATCGCATCTACTAGGTCCAAGTAGATACACTCCCTCCACTCCACATCTATATCCATCTGCAAAAATCGCATAGATGAACAAAATTTGTTACTTCAACAGTGCACCCCTTCAACGTCGTAGCATGAAAAAATCGAGCACAAATCATGCTAAGTGTTTCTGTAACTTAGATTCCAACACATAACCATCACGTGGACCAAAGTCTCTTCTTCCATGCACGAGCATGACTATCCCAAAAATAGTCTCACTGGACTAGCATGAGATTCATCCAAAATCATGACTGGTTGTTAGCACGAAAGATCTTTAAAATATCAATCCTTGAGTGGATATATCCTAGAATCTTGTGCTACTCTAGTGTGATATTCATCCATTATCTAACACTACAACATGCTAAGAGCTCAGAAACTTGTGTGAGTGGTTTTGTATGACAAAACCATTCATAAGAGTCCCTATACCTACTCTAATCCTAAAACCCCTGGGACAACATCAAACATGATAAATTTTAGACATACCTAGCTCTTGCTACTCAATGAATTGGTCACCTGTGCTCTCAGAATATGCAAAAAGGATCACGAGGATTCACAAGGAGAATAGTACAAATGATATTTGAAAAAATGGGCCGCGTCCCATTTTTAAATCACTTTCACCCAAAATTTAGAGCCTTTCCACGACCAAACTGTGTATCAGTTTGACAAACTATTTTCACTACCGTGATCAACACTTAGAGCTCTTAACAATGAGAAACCTAGTTCCCATAGATGTACCTTCACTCCTTATAGAATTTTCAGGAAATCATCACTCAAGTGCGCCATGCTTTGATGATGCATTATCATCTCTACAGTACCCTTTGAATCTCATACATCAGGGGGAATCTATTATCACAAAAAAGTCGCATACCTATGAAAAATTCATGATTCACATGATAAAGTATCATCAGCATACAACATGCACTCAGTATAAGACACCTTCACAAGGTCCAAAGCACATATTTATCCCACAATGGCCCCATTATAGTCAACATCAACAACATCGTAGGTTTAACTGTGTCTAGTTATGCTACAACATGCAACTCCATAACAAAACCTACACTGCAGCGCAAAAAATACCTGAAGATCCATGCTATTGAAATAAATGGCGGTATATCAACCACCAACAACACATTGAAGTCACATTAAGTATCCACTTACCCCTTTGAATTCGAATTTGTCCTCTCACACACTTGGTTTCCTTAAATGGATTCTTGGTGTACTTGGGAGCTCAAACCATGAATCAATGGGTTCACACTATGATCTCATTATTTCTTGGCTACCTCTTGTCCTATAAAATAAATCCATGGGCATGTTATTTGTAATAATATTCAAGAGCAAGGTTATGTTTCTATAATTGTGATTGACCTTCCCCTTAGCTCACATTTTCCCTCTTGCCAAGCATCTCCAAATATTGATTGTCCCATTCCCTCAAGGGAAAGTGATATCCTCATAGATATTGGTTCATTAACCACACCTCAAGCATTTTGTTGGACAAGATGGGCCTCCCTTAGGAAGAGTGTTTTCCTCCATTTGGATTTCACCTCTCCAAGTTGTTGTATTAGCTTAACCATTGGGAAATATACAAGTGGTTTGGCTCACATTGGTGGTTAGAGTTTGCATATTCTCCCCCTTTACTATTTAGTTTAAATTTGGTTATTATTTTGTTTGTTTTGCTTTGTTTCCTCTAAAAATATATTGCAGGATCACTTGAGGTCACCCAACCAACCCAACAAGGGGCTCAATACTAAGGCGTTTATGTAACCTACAAGGCCTATCCCCATCACAGAGTGGGAAGAACTCTTGTGCATTATTTCCTACAACATACACCCAC